>CM030182.1:15890460-15902960 GCA_017639675.1 Aplochiton taeniatus
ATGCAAAGTGAATGAACAATCTAAATCAAATCAATATTTGCTGTGACCACTCTTTGCTTTCAAATTTTTGCCAGCATTCTTTCACACCTGCCTAAAACTTTTGCACAGTACTGTATATAAAGGCTGACCAAAAGTATTTACTTTGGCCCAATCCAAATACATCCACTACATAATATACAATAAAAACATCAGTTTTGATTAAACATACCACTGTTATGACAGGATAAGTTTCATATCCAGAACAAAAGGCAAAAATCACATCTCATTATTGTTTGTTTAATTGCTTAAATTGAATTCTCATTATTTCCATTTCATCCTGGGTCTTTTTTTCCCCCTTGAAATCGGTGGTCTCCTCTTGCAACAGCCAGTAAAACCGATGCCTATCTCAATGGGACTCGCCTGGTTAAATCAATCAATCAATCACAAATCAAAGCGCCTAGGGGTGATCAACACTTTGGTCTGTGATGGTAACGGACAGCCTTCACCGTTGCATCACCGAACATCCTCACCAACCAGCCGGCAGCCAGGTTTCAAATGTCACAGGCCCCTAATGTAATCTAAATCGTCCCCTGTGCAAAACTAACTCAATATAGAAGCAGAAATCACTGGCCTTATCGCGGTTTAATGCTGGCCACTGATATAGCCTGCACTTGTCCCTGCTAAGTAAGGAAAGGCCTTCCGTTCTGAGCTGGAGATAAGACCGCCATCGGAACAGAACAGAACCGAAGAGTGAGAGGATCCAATGGAAAGTTCTTAACCAGAGGAGGAGGGCAAGGAGGACGTGGAGGAGGAGGAGGAGGAGGAGTATGAGGAGGAGGAGGAGGAGGGGGAGTGTGTACGGTCAAGGTACGTTGAGGAGAGAACAATGAAGCCAGATGGCCTGTTTTACCAAACACACACACACAGATGTTCGAAAGCCCCGCACAGTATGCAGGTATACATTTACATACGCACACAGGTGTATGCAGACACACACATACACAGGTGTACGGAGACACACACCTGCACACACGCACACACACACACACACACACACACACACACAAACACACACACACACACACACACACATAGTGCGCAAACACATGTACACAGATGTACGGAGACCAACTCACACACACACACACACACACACACACACACACACACACACACTTTGTAAGCCAGTAGACAGACAGACGACGGGGAAAGAACACCTGATGACCTCATGGGTTCTGACAAGAGATTAAAACACTGCACCAGCCGTCACTCCGTTACCGTGGAAACTATCGCCACGGCATCACAGATGGGTTGAGATGATGCGTACAGGTCGGCTGCATACGCACGCACGCACGCACGGACGCACGCACGCACGCACACACACACACACACACACAAACACACCAGCCAAGGAGGAGGAGAAGCTGTAGCTCACCTCGTATTTAGCAAGATGGTTACCTGCCTTGACTTGTAGCAATAACGCACGACGCTGTCACGCTCTCTCTAGATGACTTTATTATGTTGTAAGTCCCAACGTCCCTCTGTTCAACATAACAAGCGCCCCCAAAGACAAGCAAATTACAGTGTCATTATAAACAGAACACACACGCACCATTTTGGAACACTTTAACAAGCCAACTGGATCACATGGTCAGGACACACACATCAGTAATGTCTTTGTCTCAACATGCCCTCCTCCAATCTCTCTCTCTCTCTCTCTCTCTCTCTCTCTCTCTCTCTCTCTCTCTCTCTCTCTCTCTCTCTCTCTCTCTCTCTCTCTCTCTCTCTCTCTCTCGCTCTCTCTCTCTTGCTCTCTCTCTCCTATCCTCTGTTTGCTGGCTCATCATATTCCTAGAAAAATATACATCCATTTATATCCTTCTTTCCTTCCTTCCTTCTCTCACTCTCTTTCTCTCCTCTTTCCCCTGTCTCTGTCTGTATGACACTCTCTTTTCTGGCTCAACCTCTTCTTCCGCTCCTATCTGCCCGTCCTTCCTCTCTCCCGCGCTCTCGTTCCATCCATCATCTCTCTCCTTCTCATTCTACCTCTTCTCTATCCATCCCTCTCTCTTTCTTTCTACATATCTCCTCTCCCCCTCTCTTCTGCTGTCTAGGCTGGCACACCCCATGCCACTGTACCCATCCTTCTCTCCCCCCCCCTCCCTAACCCCCCCCCCCTCCCCCTTGCTCCCCCCCCAGCAGTGCCAGCCCTGATTCACCCGCACTGAGGAGAACCTCTTCATAGTTCCGACACGCTTCGACACGATCCGTGTGGAAAAACCCTAGCGTGTCACACCACGCCCTTCAACTATTAAAGCCTTGGGGCTATGTCTACAACGCCTAGCACTAACACTGACTAGCAGGAGATACTGTAATACTCACTATGCTATGTCTATAACACCTAGCACTAACACTGACTAGCAGGAGATACTGTAATACTCACTATGCTATGTCTATAACACCTAGCACTAACACTGACTAGCAGGAGATACTGTAATACTCACTATGCTATGTCTATAACACCTAGCACTAACACTGACTAGCAGGAGATACTGTAATACTCACTATGCTATGTCTATAACGCCTAGCACTAACACTGACTAGCAGGAGATACTGTAATACTCACTATGCTATGTCTATAACACCTAGCACTAACACTGACTAGCAGGAGATACTGTAATACTCACTATGCTATGTCTATAACACCTAGCACTAACACTGACTAGCAGGAGATACTGTAATACTCACTATGCTATGTCTATAACACCTAGCACTAACACTGACTAGCAGGAGATACTGTAATACTCACTATGCTATGTCTATAACACCTAGCACTAACACTGACTAGCAGGAGATACTGTAATACTCACTATGCTATGTCTATAACGCTGAGCACTAACACTGACTAGCAGGAGATACTGTACATCCCTAAACACTCCCATTGTGTTGATTGTAGAGTTCTGTAGGCACCAGAGCTTTCATAATACAAATACACCTTTAACCATTTCAACCATGTAGTGAGTGTTGCTTTTACTGCTTACTTGTTGTGTGTGTGTGCGTGTGTTTTGTAAGTGTGTATTTATAATGTATGTAGTCAGTTCAACAGACCTACACACTGTCCCGAGGCATCAACACAACAAGGTTGTTTTATCTCAGCCGCTACACTTGCCTGTGTCCCTAAGAGGCATGCAGCCAGACCCACCCAAAGACAAACACACACACACACACACACACACACACACGCAGACATACCCGCGTGCACACACACAGACATACAATACACATACACACACACAGAGACCACATACACACACACGCACACGCAGACATACATACACACACACACGCATAGACATACAACACACACACACACACACACACACACACACACATCTGTTTGTTGCTTGATGTTAATGGAAGATGACTCACTCCTCCTTCCTACTGCTATTTCTCTTCTTCATGTTGCTTCATCACAAACTGAACGCTCCACTGTCGACTTCATCTCCTTCCTCCTCCTCCTCCTCCTCCTCCTCCTCCTCCTCCTCTTTTGTCTTCCCTCAGGGAATCTGACCAGCTGACTTCAACCATATCTGTGTGTGTATGTGTGTGTGTGTGTGTGTGTGTGTGTGTGTGTGTGTGTGTGTGTGTGTGTGTGTGTGTGTGTGTGTTTTCATGCTGACAGGAGAAAAGGCCATCAGGGATCCGTCCGTGAGGATGACTCAGCGAAACAAAACAAAGCGCTCTCCCTTTACACACTCTAACACACACACTGTAACACACACACACTCTAACACACACACACACACACACACACACACACACACACACACACACACACACACACACACTCTGTCTGCTCATCTCTCCACCGCCACGGTTGCGTGTGCTCTTCTGTGAGCGGATGACTGAACAAGTGACTGGCCTGTTCACCCAGGGGGACCAGGTGACACACAGGGTGGGTGGGGGGGGGGGGGGGGGGGCTGTCTCTGTGAGTCAAACTAAACTGGCATCAAGCCCATTTTAACATGAGAAACGTTGTTCAATTCAAATACGTTCTTGTTAACTTTTCCCGACTACTTGAGTTTTAACGTAGAAACATCGGACCTATTTTTGTCTATCGTATGTGCAGAACAAAGTAGAGCTTAAGGAAAACAAACATAATCATGACTCTAATGTTAATCCATATCAATGCAAAAATGAGCACAGCATCAATCAGGATTGATTACATTAATGTAAGAAAAGGATGTATGTCCTCACAGCTTCACTGTTTAATCAGAATGAGAGACACTCGTAATGAAAACGCCTTTTCCATGAATGAAAATTACAGTAAAAATGTACACATGACAATGGATTTATGTCCTGTACGTTTAGTGCCTACGTATATTTTAGAACCAGAACATGAAAACGATATCGAATCTCCACGAACCACATCTGATTAGAGTCGGTCTATGGTCCCGCTATGGTAATTAGCACTCATCTCCCAAAACCGTCACACACACACCAGACACACACACCCCCACAAACACAAACACCACACAAACATACACATCCCACAAACACACAGCCCACACACCATGTGGTATGAAACACACTACAGATGTATAGACCTGAGAGAACGAGAATATTCATTTGCACATACACAGACACACTCTCTCTCAACCACCCCCATTACACACACACACACACACACACACACACACACACACCACACACACACACACACACACATACACACACACTCTCTCTCTCAACTACCCCCATCTCCATGGACACAGGGAGACACCGTGGTATGAAACCCAGTATAGATTTATCTACCTGAGTGACCGGGCCCATTCATCAAGGTCCCCAGGCAACATTTATAGTGAGCATGTTTGGGGGTGGCGGTGATCTTGCTGTTACATAAATCATATGACACACAGTGTCTGCCTGGCGATTCATTGTAATTGGTTGCTGTACGGTAGATGAAATGGCTTTTTGTTTATATATATTTTATTTATGAAATACTACGTTACAACACAAACCCTACGAGCTGTGAATCACTCGGTCCAACAAGGACCAGCCACCATTGAGAATTCGATGCCGGGCACAATTCAATTAAACACTAATTAGCATTTCATTATATCACAGCTCCTTAACCACCAGATTGAATGTCCCAGCGCTGGTATTTTCGCATCAAAGTACAGACCCATAACCATCCCAACCCAGTGTGTTTAAATGATGTATTACTAAGTACTACTAGTGTAAACCAGGCCAGTAGTACTTAGTAAGTACTTAGTTTAGCACTGCAGTCAGAAGGGTACCAGGTGGGACCATGCTGTATCTGTTTTGATCCTTTTCCTCCGTGTAAAGATAGAACATGGCAACCTTATCAGCCCCCTGTTCCCAATAAGGCAGAGAAAAAGGCGATGGAAAGTTAGTAAAAGAGAAGCTGGGGGAACTTCGTTTAGATTGGCTGATTGTTCGCCCACTGTGATTATGTGGGACAACGTGCCAGTATGTGCGGATCCTTAAAGGGGAACACAACCGTCCTCCTGTGAAGTCCTGTTGGCGGCGCCGTGTTTTCCTTTCAGGGCTTGCTGCAGAACGGATGTCGCCTCTGTGTGGAAATCTAGTCGCAGCGCTTCCTTTCGTTTTTGATTTTTGATGCATGCGCTAACTAATGTTGCCCGCTATGTCGGGAAGTTTTTGCAGCGCCAAGTTTTCGGTTGCAGCACTTTGACGTGATGATGCAACTATGTAGCTGTGTTTTTTTTTTTGGGGGGGGGGGTTGCTGTACTGCTTCAAGTTGAGTGAATCGAAATTCCCGCTATGTGATAACATCGTTGCAACGTCCCTGACACGCACCCCGTGTGTCCTTCTCAGCCACCGTACGTATCGGATACACTCAATAATACAATAAAGGACTTTGGACGAAAGCAGAATGTACCTTTGTCTGGATGGAGTAGACACTCCTAATCTTTTAATGCCTTATCTTTGGCTAAGGTCGGGTCTGATTGGGAGTACTCAGTCTCTCTGACATGGTCCAGGCTACTGGCAGCGCATTGGTTAGACAGTAGGCACACAGTCATGCTGAAACACAGCCACACATCCTGTTGCCAGATCTAAATAACACGCGGCAGAACCACATCAAACACAACCTGTTATATATGCAAAGTTTTAAAAAGCAGCTTGCATTTGTTCTTTGCAGTCGATATAAAAACTGAGCCAAGAAAAAACTTCTAGGCTGGAAATCCTGCCAACCTGGCAATCCGGAGGATAGCCCCCCATTGATGGCCCTGGTGAAAGCTTACACTGAGGCCTCCAGCCTATTTGAGGCGACCCTGTTCTCTGGACATATCCTGGGGTCAGTCTGACAGTCAGCCACCATGGTGCCAGGTTTATCGCCAGAGGGACTGCCCCCCCCCCAACCCCCCACCCACACACACACACACACACCGAGGCAAGAAGCATTGCAAGTTTGTCCTCTGATCAGTAGAAGAGTAGGTTTCTACCATGACGTTTAACCTAAGGATGCTTGTATTCTATAGAGGGCCCACTCAGGTCACTCCTTTGCTCGGTCTGGGAAGAACAATGGCCGTGCCGTACTTGTTCCCTCTTCTCAGCTTCAATGAATTAGTCCCGTCGTCTAAAGTCGGCAGGTCCATTAGCTAATTGAGTTGATAATCCACAGTGATTGTGGTAGGCTACAGGAACCCCTGCTGACCCACCCTCATACACACAGGAATGTGCCCCCCCCTCCCTCCCTCCCCCTCTCTCTCTCTCTCTCTCTCTCCCTCCCTCCCTCCCGCTCCCTCCCTCCCTCCCTTCCTCTCTCTCTCTCTCTCTCTCTCTCTCTCTCTCTCTCTCTCTCTCTCTCTCTCTCTCTCTCTCTCTCTCTCTCTCTCTCTCTCTCTCTCTCTCTCTCTCTCTCTCCCTCTCCCTCTCTCTCTCTCTCTCTCTCTCTCTCTCTCTCTAATAAAAGCCCTCTGTAACCTCAGACCAGTATTTTAGAAGTCCTCTCAGAGCCAGAGATTAGATACAGCGTCATGCTTTGGCAGACCCCTATAATGTATTTGAGTAGCACAGTTCCCAGACAGGGAGAGAGAACGTCACCTTGGAGGTTCCATTTCTTCAGAGGGCCTGCGACGGAAAAATATGACGGGTTGCCATTTTACTAATTAGAATTCATGAAGTCATTTTGGCAGCGGACAAGCTTGAATGGTAAATGGAGGAGAGAGGGGGGGGGGGGGCGTTTGAACAGCAGATGAATTGCCGATACTTTTAATATATGCTTGTGTATATGTGTGTGTGTGTGTGTGTGTGTGTGTGTAAGTGTGTAAGTGTGTGTGTTCAAAATGTGAAAGCATGTACAGTGTGTGCCTGTCAGAGGGTGAGTGTGTGTGTACAGTATGTTTGCGTGCATGTCTTTGATCCTCAGCATGTATTGTTGTGTGCGTGCTTTAGTGTGTGTGTGTGTGTGTGTGTGTGTGTGTGTAAGCGTGTGTGCACTCCCTGCTGTTGTCCAGCCTAGATCCTCCAGGTTAATCAGCCAGATTGATTCGCTCACCATGGCAAGACACATTTTTCTCTCTCTCTCTCTCTCTCTCTCTCTCACTCTCTCTCTCTCTCTTTACACTCGAATAACTACTCCACTCATCACACAGAGTGCATTCTGGGAACTCCTCCAAGAACTGCAGCAGTGTGTAACAACCTCGAGGTTCTGCTTCCACTGCACGACGGCAAGATTCAAACCATGCAACAACCAGATTTCAACTGAGCACCAATAAAAAATTATATGAAAACGGAAAAACAGAACAGTAAGTTTTGTGTTTTGCATATTGGCCTGAGTTGATTGTATTCATATAACAGTTAAATATTTCTACTTGCCGTGTGAGCGTGTTTGATATCGAGACACAGAGGACAGGA
The DNA here is from genome assembly GCA_017639675.1 of Aplochiton taeniatus. Lineage (NCBI taxonomy): Eukaryota > Metazoa > Chordata > Actinopteri > Galaxiiformes > Galaxiidae > Aplochiton > Aplochiton taeniatus. Next base: position 15,898,345 of record CM030182.1, read on the forward strand.
TTTTACCTCAAGGACACACTGTTGGTCTATGACACCCCCTTGGAGTTCCATGACTAACCCCCCACCCACCCCACTCAACCCCCTCAAGAGAATTAAATCACCCAATCCTCTAAAAGCACTGGCAAGGATTCAGACCTCCAGTGAACCACCCCCTCCACTCAGACAAGGACACAGACAGACGAAACACAGCAGATAAAGGATGAGGAGACTGGTACTGGAACATAGCAGCATGTGGAAAGGGCAATAACCAATCCCTGGGATGAACTGGAGGAAAGAAAACGACGTCGGTTCTCCAGTTATAAGTACAGTACGTTACAGTCCAATTTCACCTTTCAACTACTATCAAACAGCGTGTAAAATACATTTGAAAAACGACTGTAATGTGGAAAATATTCAACGAATGGAAATTCCTCATCTCACCAGATACTGTAAATATGCATAAACCATTGACATAGGCTGAGTCAGTTAAGGGCCACTCAATTGCACCGTTAATCCCAAACCCAGCCTAGCCGGGGTTGGGGCATTTTTGCTTTCCAAATGTATCCAATCTAACCACAAGACTGTCAAATCACAGCCGAATACTGTATATTCCATCCTCCGGAATCTGGGGAAAGACAGTGGTCTGAGGTGGAATACTGAGAGTTCTGAGGACATGGCGGGATCATGTATCAAACCTCACAACGCTTGGGATCGTCAGCTGAGAACACCACCTCAGCGTTCGAGAGAGTTTCTCCAACTGGCGACTTATGTGACAGCCTCGGTAATGGGAGGTTTGAAGAAGCTCCAGTAATCACTTGCTAAGACCCCTAGGAAAAAATTATTGTTTGCCTTATTCTGTCAGTGCTATCCCAGCCAAGCTACTTTGACCACCCACGAATGTGTCTGTGCCAGTTAGTTAACTACATCAAAATGAAACCGTCAATAAAAGTGAAATAAATAATTAAGCAGCGACAACTAAAACGAGCACTCTACATTGAAACGTCCATCACCATTTCCCTTTTAGCCAATCGTTAGCTAACGTTCACAGGTTGTTGTTTTCCTCCTGCCTGGCGTTCTCACTGTCTCGCAGCGGAAAAACACAAAAGGCCACCAAACCAGAGACGTCGCAGGACCAGAGGAGACAAAGGAAACACCCGGAAGACCTACGTCTGGCTGTTACCGTGGACACCCTGCCTGGGCTTCTTTTACTGGCCCTTAAGTAAAAAGGCCAGGGCAGTTAAAAGCCCAGTAGTTAATCAATTACTGGACCAGGCCAAGCTGAGAGGCTGAATCAGGTGCAGGCTCACATACCAGAGAGGAGACATGGGAAATGTAGTCCTAGGAGGGCTGTGAGATCGTATGGGTGGAGTTGTAAGGGGAAATGGAAGTTTTGTCTATTATGCCTATGATGAAGCTGAAATCAAGGTAGAAACGGTGCAGGGAAATACCACTGGATTTCAAAGTCTTATTTGCAATTGCTGTAATTTTACTAAGTCCTGTCCAACTTATGTGGCCTTTGGTTCTCTTGGGGTCCTAAGGACTACTTCCTGGGGTTCATAATCTTTGTGTCAAATATTAAGGCAAAACCCTTTTTGGAGGGTGTTAAGACAGGTTTTCATTAAAATAATAATCATAATAATTGAATTCCAACTTCATAGCTGGAATGGACTGTGCTGGTAGGTAACACCGACAAAACCCACAGCTCACTGGAATGATGTTGACATGTTAGGTAATAAATGTCAGCGGTATATATATAGTCCCAAACATGCACACGTGAACTCTGTGATTTGAGCATGACGTACCCGTGTTCCATGTCATGGATGCTGAGAGTCCTACGATACCGAAGGGACTTTGGTGCGAGTTAGGAAAACCTTTTCAGAGTTTTTCCACTGCGTTTCATGTTCTCATGATAGCACATCAACTTTCCAAAATATACCCGAGGTATTAAATTGCTCCTACCACAAAGTAGATAGGCTGTGCTATTTCATGCTCCCTATCGAGCAATTTCATCGCTAGGCAACATATTTTGAAACGTTATTGGAATATCCCATCCTTCGCTTCTAGATGTAATTTCCCTTTGCCTATCAGCTATCTCCAGAGAAAGAGGGTGAAGCAGGGGGGGGGGGGGGGGGGGGGGGGGGGGGGGGGGGGGGGCAGAGAATAGGGAGACAGACAGAGAAAGAAAGTGAGATGTGAGACGGAGAGAGAGAGATGAAGAAAGAGAGGAAAAAATAGAAAATGGAAAAAAGAGATTGTGTGGGAGCGTGTGTGTGAGCGTGTGTGTGTGCATGTGTGTTTGTTTGTGGAGGGAGCGGGGCGGCAACCAAACCAAATAACAAGGTTGCCAGGGCCGCTGGTTGCTGGTTGATTTTGAAGCAACAGATGTTAACACACACACACACACACACACACACACACACACACACACACACACACACACACACATACACACACACACACACACACACACACACACACACATACACACACACACACACACACACACACACACACACAATCTCTTTCTTTTCCTTTTCTCTAAAGGTCAACAGAAGACTTTCTCCTGCTGTTCGACTTGTCCTCAGTGGCAGAAGGTCCCTCAGGTTTTATCAGGGTCAATACAATTATGTGTAATTACATTTGGCCCGGTGTTACAACCTCCATTATGCATTCACACAAAGGTGCGCCATTCAGAGAGCAGTGTTTAAATGTTCAGATGGATCAACTTTGGCCTGAGAGCGGATACTGTATTTTCGAGGTTTTTTTTAAATGTCCTCTAGTTTCCTTAATGTAACTTAACGTTGAGCTCTGACATCTCACAGCCACCCTCCTTTATATTGGTTCTCCACACGGTCAGATATCCTTTTTTCGTTAAAATAAAAAAGTATTTCATTCCAAGGAATCTTCTATAGCTATTGGTGAGGTGGAAACCCAAGTCTGAACAGATAACGTTGTGGTTCAGGAAGTGTGGCTGGAATAAAATACATAGAGGCAGGACCACGTTGTTGCCAAATACCTTCCACTTCAGATAAATATGTTTCCAAAAGACACATGTGAAGTTACAAAATGTAGCCTATGCATTCACAAAAATATAGCCCCATAAATACACCACATGCGTGCATGCGTACACACACACACACACAGACACACACAGACACACACAAACACACACACACACACACACACACACACACACACACACACACAGAATTTATAACAAATAAAAACAAACAAATCCTCTTGTTGAGCTTTTGGTGATACCCTTCTTTTCCTGCTGACGTGCTAGACCCGAGCCATTCATCGCAATCTGTGTGTGTGTGCGTGCGCACTGCGCAGGGGGTTGTGTGTGTGGGAGGGCGGGCGTTTGGGGGTGTTTCTCTGCCGATCTCTTCACATCCTCTCCGCACAATAGGGTCAACTCAAAGTGTCAGGCTTGACAGCTGTTAAATATAAGGATGGCACGCAGCCATGACGTAGACGGAATGATGGAGGCCGTTTCCCTGACCGGGCTACTTTAGACACACCTCAATCAACTCACTTTTTAACACAGGAGGGGAAACTATGACAACCAGAGCAATACTGCTCACTGCGATGCAGCATGTGGAACATAAGCTACATGCTGTTGGAAATTTAAAAAAAAAGAACTGACTGAGATTTACGAAATAAGCGTTAGAGAAGGTGAAACGAACCGCCTACACTCCTATCTATTCTCAGAGAGCGGGGTTACCAGGAGCAAAACCACAGGGTCACATTGGTCCCCAGGAATAGCAGTGTAATAGTACCCAGCCATGGCTACAGGAACCCGGACCATGTCACAGCAACAGGACCGACGGGGGGATATAATAACCTCCACAAAAACATCCTACCCCTCTCTCTCCAGTTCGGTTTGGTCTGTCATCCTGAGCGATTTGGCAAGAGTTCTTTCCTTTATTTCTCGAAATGTTTTAGTGTCAAAAAATTAAGCTCACGTGAATGTGGACGAGGAAGTGGACTTTTAGTGGCTATCTGAGCGGAGAGCAAGTGTTGAACTGGTTGAATCGAATAACAGTGAATGGAGAAACCAAAAGTTATTCAAAAGTTTCACAAAACGTTAGCGGATATATCTATTGGTGACGAATAATCCCTGTGTAATTTGTAAATAACAATGCTATTGCCTTTGCCAAAAAATCGATTTCTATTGTAGAAACACGCGACACACAAGTTCTCCCATAGCCCACTGCACTCGTGTTTTTTATAAGCCTATCCATGACTATAGCAAACACAATCATTCATTAAAGGAGATTACATACCAAAACAACGTGGAGCGCAACAAATGCATAACGTTAACGTGTCTTGCAATACACATTAAAACTTGATTCAAAGTAGCATGCATTTCTTTAGTTGTATTTGTATTTATCACTATTACTTACTTCAAATCCAGTGAATGAAACTCCTCTTTCTTTTCGCAGTTATCATCTCAACTGCTCCTAAAAATTAAACCACGTGTTTTTCTTACAAGGCATTTGATTGTAGGATGGAACTAGAGGTATAGCTAATGCTGTTTTGTCCCGATGCGCTTTTGTTATGATAATACAAACCATAGACTATTCTAGAGATTTAAATTTTCAAAGAAGAGCTCTCTACTTGAACGTTTTTTC
>CM030182.1:15917960-15920460 GCA_017639675.1 Aplochiton taeniatus
TGAAACCTGGTTTTACTGCGTGTGTAAACACGTCGTAGGAGACACACCAATAGGACAGCGGTCGACTGTGTGTTCCAGCTCACACTAAATATAATACCCACCCTGGCAACACCCATTGGACTAGAAAACCACCCTCAAAACACACAGGGTACAACGTGTTACACTCACACAGCTTCCCCCCACCACAACCTCAGACATGAAGACAAACAAAACCAACACAAAAAAAAGGACTTCGGAATTGACACAACTTTACGTAGGCGTAGCAGAAGTTATGTACACTAATATACAGTACAGCATGTGTATAGTACAACAGTACAGTTATACAAAGAACAGTCTGGGGTTGTTTAGAATCTGAAGCCTGATGATGATGAGAAATGAATGGTGGCCATTTTGATGAGAATATAAATGAATGGTGGTCAGACAATATAAATGAATGGTGGTCTATGGTGGGGGCAGCCATTTTGATGATATCACAGAATATAAATGAATGGTGGTCTATGGTGGGGGCAGCCATTTTGATGATATCACAGAATATAAATGAATGGTGGTCTATGGTGGGGGCAGCCATTTTGATGATATCACAGAATATAAATGAATGGTGGTCTATGGTGGGGGCAGCCATTTTGATGATATCACAGAATATAAATGAATGGTGGTGGCAGCCATTTTGATCATATAAAGGTAAAGAAATGAATGGTGGTGCTTCAAAGGCTCCATTTCTACCTCCTCTCTCATCCTCCTTTTCTTCTATCTCATCCCTCCTCCCCCCTCCTCCTCCTTTCTTCTATCTCATCCCTCCTTCTTCCTCATCCTCCTTTATTCTACCTCATCCTCCTGGTCCTTTCTCCTCCCTCCTCCCCTTTCTCCCATCTTTCCTCCATCCTGTTAAACCCCCTGTGACCATACAACAGGTTGTGTTTGGAGCGGGATAAGAGAGAGCACCGTGCACACAAACCCCGTACGAGGTCATGTGACAGACACAGGAAAAAAGACGTCAAACCACAAGCCTCCATGAGACGCACGTGAACGACGTCCTTCGGAGGCTCTACGTGTGGACTTCCTGTTACGGGAGCATTTCCTGTCAGACTGTGGAGCCAAAGCTACCATTGGCCAGTCCCTCCTCTCTTCCCTCTCACCAACCCACACCTTCATTTTGTTTTTCACTCGCCTGGGCTCTAAGAGAAAGGGGCTTTCCTACCGACCATTTTAGATTCCTTTGCAGGGGCCTTGATGGAGCACGTTTGTATCCGAAAGATGATTTAATCCAAATTAGTCCTGCTAACAACACAGTTTTACAGTAATTCCTTTCTGTGTTCTGACTGAATGTTTGAAAAAAGCTAAATCGACATTTAGAGTGAGATCAGGTGCTGAGAAGAAAGTGTGTGAACCAAAGCAGCCCAGATTGAAGGAGCAGTGCAGAGATGAGGCCTGTGCACAGGCCATGGAAGTGGCTCCAGCTCCCCCCTTCTGGTGCTGATGAACACCCAGGCTCACCCAGGCTCACCCAGGCTCATGCACGCACGCACGCACGCACGCACGCACGCACGCACGCACGCACGCACGCACGCACGCACGCACGCACGCACGCACGCACGCACGCACACACCCAGGCTCAGTGCTTCGGACCTGGAGGGATCCGTTTGGGCCGCCCGCCATTCTCAGCGGCAGGCTAAACGCACCACCTGCTCTCTCTGTGTCCTCGCAATCACATCACACACACACACACACACACACACACACACACACACAGCATCTATCCATATAGTAGTAGACCGCAGCCACCTGTGTTCTGCACACAGCCACACACACACACATACACGCAGCATCCATATACTTTAAATGGCCACCTGTGTTCTACACACGCATACACACACACATAATTATAGCCTTTAGAGGCCATACAGTAAAGGGCACCTGTACACGTGTACAAACACACGGCCATACCAGAGGACTGTGACAGTGCAGAGCAGACGCTCTCAGGAATAAAGACCAGGCATTTATCAGATTATCGCTTCCATGACGACGGCAAAAAGACGCCCGCTCTTCCTAAACCTCTTCATTCCAGAACACTTTCCTGTCATCATCACCATCGCCGTCATCATTATTCCAAACCACGGGCATCCAGCCGTGCCAGAGCAGCAGGCTGGGAGAGAGAAGCTAGTCTTACTGTGAAGCCTTTTGGCTCCGCCTCACAGCGGAATGACTCACTCTTCCTCCCGGCGTTCCAGTGCCGGGGTTCCCATGTATCAGAGGAGGCCATGGAGAGAGCGGGACAGAGAGCCGGGAACGGGGGGGAACAACACGGAATTCTGAACCGTGTATTCCATGGCTCAGACGTTCCGTTGCCTTTTTTTTGGCAGAGGATGGGGATGGGGGGGGGGGGGGGGGTTGTTTCCCAACGACACGAAACACGAGGACAGGCCTGGCTGTGTTGAGGGTGGGGTGGGGGGGGGGGGCAGGGTGTGTGTGTGGTTGGGGGGTGACAAAGAGCCCCTCTCAC
>CM030182.1:15930460-15965460 GCA_017639675.1 Aplochiton taeniatus
TCTCCATCCCTCTCTCTCTCTCTCTCTCTCTCTCTCTCTCTCCCTCTCTCTCTCCCTCTCTCTCTCTCTCTCTCTCTTTCTCTATCTCTCTCTCTCTTTCTCTCTCTCTCTCTCTCTCTCATCTCTTTTTCCTTATTTCTATGTCCTAACCACACTCTCTCTCTCAGGCACGCAGTCGCGCGCGCGCACACGCCCACACACACGCACACACACACACACACTCTCTCTCTCTCACACACACACACTCATACACTCACCCTGTCTCCTGCCGTTCTGGGAAAGTGTCAGGTTTGATGTGAGGATAAACAAGGCCAAATGGCAGCCGTGTGACAGATGACCAGAGGGGCGACCTCCAAGAGCCACCCTGCCTGCCTCACTCAAACCCTTCATAGAACCATTGTCTTTCTCAATACACTAATACTCCTAACCACACACGCACGCACGCACGCACACACGCGCACATGCGCACACACACACACACGCACACACGCACACACGCACACACACACAAAGAAAGAAATGTGTTTAGCCCATCTGGTCCTTAAGGCTTCAATGCACACATCTTACAGATTACACTGTAATCAATTTACCCACTGTCAGTTTGACCGGCATGGTGCTGAGACTACAGACAGATACAACAGGATTCCACATTCACTCTGAAGCACCAAACTAGACTGTTTATGTAACTCAAAAGCAGCTATGCCCATGAATAAAGTTGATTGTTATTATTATTATTATTATTATTATTATTATGGTCACCTTTTACCACATCTAACTGGGAGCCAGTCGGCCATGCCACATGTCAACGGTTCCACTGGCTCCCCTCCCGTCCTCCAGTCAGAGCAGGCTCAGAGTCCGCACTGGGTAATTATCATCTCCGTGTCGCTACGTTGACCAACCCGGCGGGAGGCGTCCTCTCTTTGAACTCCGGCTCCGTCAGCAACATTCTGCCCCCTGCAGCAGGGCCCAACATGGCTCACCGAAGACTGACGTTGGAGGAGGAGGGGGCGGGGGGGGGGGGGGGGGGGGGGGGGGCACCTCTTCCAACCTGGCCCAACGCTCCCTAAATGAATGCTGGTCCGGATTTGGGAGCCTCGGTTTATGTGTCCACATCTTGTGCTCGACATCAACAGATATTTTTAAATGTCAACGGGGGGGGGGGGGGGGGGGGGGGGGGGAGGTGGGGGCACCCATGGTACGATTTCCCTTCACTCCATGTGCTAAACAGACCAGCTATACCAGAAGCACACACAGGGCAATGGTACGGGGCAGGACATGACTGTCTAAAACTGCTTAGTAGTGGCTAATGAGGGGTCATTTTCCACCATGGCCACAAGTGCACTCTATATCTGCGCAGAGTGCCTGTGTTAATCTCCAGGGCAAACACCACATTCCAACTATAGCCTGAGAGCTGAGAGGAATGTGGATTAAGAATCACTGCTGTTGGTGTATTATTGTTAGATTGTTGGAGAACCCTTTAGAGGTCTGTAGGGATTATGGTGTGTGGAGGAAACGATTATTGTGTATGTAAAGGTAACATCAGGGATAAGCAGGGGAAATAGATGGTTATCTGGGAAATGTAGATTATTCCTGATTTTGATTTAACAACAAAGACCTAATGAAGAGAGACCGGTTTGAATGTTATTTTGAAACTTTTGTGTTCTTAGGGAGTGAAATAAATGTTTGGGGAGTACCATTTCAAATAACAGACACTTATGCTGTTCGATTGTTTAAGAAAAAACGTATAAGCAGGAATAACATGACGTTAAAGTGAAGCATTTTGCCTACCTTAAATCGCACTTTCTTCAGCATCGTTATAGAGTCCAGGTGAGCTGTCAAAAAGTTCTCACGCACAAATTACACAACCGATTGCCCCGGTCTCAGTGACACACACAACCACGAAAAAATATTCTCTAAAAATAAAAACGAAAATGGATCCGTTTCTATTCACCCTTTACCTCCTCGTGTCAGGTAAACAGAGTTCGAACCAACCATGTGTTGACCACTCAAACTGCAAAATGAACCGTCCCAAAACAAGCACGCACACACAGTTAGCCTGTGTGTTGCTCAGTCCACCAGGTTCCCCACATCCAGACTCCTACATAGGCTTGTTAACACGTGGACCAACCGACCGGCCGAGGTCCGCTGCTCAGGAGACTGTGTGTAACACACCAATGATAATACTGTCCCGTGGAGTCTATTGTCCCACGACCCTTGCTCACCCCTGCTCACCCCCGCTCACCCCCCCTCGCCCCCGCTCACCCCCACTGCCTCTCATGCCTGGGAGACCCTCCTCACAAAGCCTGGCTCAGAGCCTATCAGCCCACTCATTCATGCGTGAAAACAGACCCACCCTCTTTTATGACCGGGCCAGGGCTATTAACACCCACGTTTCTCTGTCCTGGAAGCACCTCGTATTAACCCCCACCCCCCTCCCCTGGACTCTAAATAAGGCTTGAAGGAATAACCCCCCCCCCCCCCCCCAACAGTCTCCCACCCCTCCCCATGCCCTGTAATTCTTGTGTTAAGCAGCTGTTTGACGACTAAGGATTTGATTCTGGGGCCCTGCCCCTAATCAATATAGCACATAGCACATTGTATACCTCTAGTTGCATTCTCCCTTCTGGAGTAAAAGAACTAAAAACTCACACAGCCGGCCTAAATTCTGTTTTTGTTCACTGTTTCAGATAGAACATGACCTTATTAATTAAACGTTGTTCAACTGTTGTCGAACATACCTGTATTTTTATTGAAAACCCCAAATCTAGATTCCCAGTTCTATTAAATGGGACCAGTGTTGGCTAAGGAATATATACCAGTGCGTTCCTACTTGGTTTATACGTACGTCATTAACAGGGGGTCTTCAGCTCCCTGTTTCTCCCCACGTTAAAAAAAAACTACATTTCCCATTGTTCCTTTAAAAAAAACTGTTGGGTTATATGAGAGACCTGGGCAAAGAGAAGAGGGGCCACATTGTGAGTGAAGTCAGCCAGGCTAAAATCACAGTCTGGTGCCTGTCACCCTTCCCGGTAACGGCTTGGGAACGTGGCAGTCACAGTTTCCGGACGCATGATTCACAGGGAGGCTACCTCACCGTTAGAATCCCCCAGTTGAAAATGAATTCATAGACATTCACATTGAAGCAGAGCAGCATGACTGGAGTCAAGCCTACACTCAAAGTTCTCCACAAGTGAGCTGAGAGTGAGACTGGGCTGTTCAGGCTGTCTGCATCACATAATCAAATGGGTTGGTCAAATGGATCGCATTTACCATTAGTAGATTATTTCAAAAATCTTAACAAATGAGGGGATGGGCTGGGATTTGTGAAAGGGGATGGGCTGAGATTTGTGGAGAATTACATTTGTTTTTTAACTAGAGTCAGTGTCACTAGTCACAGTCTAGTCACTGACTCACTAATCTTTGATAAGGAGTGAACAATGACCCCTTCGTATACACAACGTTGTTTATTTCCCATTGACTGACAGTCTACCCTACATCACAATGTACGTTTATGCTTTGATTCATTTGTAATCACTCACCTTCTTTGGTGTCTTTATTTTATCTAATACGTATCGGAGTCCAAGTGTATTAATACCAAGTTACACATGAGCAGTAAAGATATAAGATCAATTACTTAGTTTGACCTGCAGGTGGCAATGTCCACAAGGCAATGAAACAGATCAGGGGTTTTCACCCCTTATGGTATCACCACAGCAACAACAGGTCTGGACAGGTGTGAGGTTGTTGAGCCCGTTGCATTCTTTCTCCTTAGGAATCATGGATGATGACCCAAAAAAAGTATACGTGATAAAATGCTCTATAACATTTGGCTTAAACATTAAGCACTGCAAAATCATTTTAATTAGTAGTACTATTTAATGAATTAAATACTTTGCTGGCAGTTGCTGTGTATTGCACATTAGGGTCAAATAAGGTGCACTTTTGAGGTTGCATTTGAAACGTTAAATGCACATAATGCATCATGAATTCAATTGCCACAGACTCTGTGAGTATATAATTGCACCCTACATCTTAGTAGGAGGCAATTTCAAACAAAGAAGGTGATGCAATGATACATATGTCAGGATTTGAACGGTTTAATGCTAGTGCGCCAGTGTGACTTTAATCTGACAATTTACCGAGGCTAGGAAACACTTTAGCGATTTAATACATCATATGCGCTTTTATTTATTTGTGTGTGGGTGTGAGGGGGTGCGTGCCAGAGAGGGAGAGAGAGACGTAGGGAGAGAGAGAGAGGGGGAGATACAGAGAGGGAGAGTGAATGACATTGCCAGAGCAAAAAATGACAGAGAGAGAGAGAGAGAGAGAGAGAGAGAGAGAGAGAGAGAGAGAGAGAGAGAGAGAGAGAAAATGAGAGGGAGTGAGGGAGAGAGAGTGAGAGAGTGTGAGAGAGAGAGAGAGAGAGAGAGAGAGAGAGAGAGAGAGAGGGAGAGAGGGAGAGAGAGGGAGAGAGAGGTAGGAGGGTAGTCATTGGCAGCCATATATGGGCACACCATCAACTCTGCTTCACTATTGGCTGTAGGCCTTCTGCAGCTGCCTGTCAACAAGATGGCCTTCCTTACTGTCGATGTAACGCCGATTATTTTGGTTCCACTGACTTAAGAACATACCGTAAAAGTCTGTGTGTCTTTGAAAAAGATAGCGATAGAGGAACGAGGACAAGTGGGCCTCTGTACAAGCAGTTTTGCTGAGTTTAATGAACTGACAGAACTCAGGCCTCGATAACAAGTGACCAGCTGGGTAAAAGGAGGACTAGATAGCTAGCTAACGTTGGGCAGCTAGCTAGCTAGTTACGTGGACTAACAAGTTAGCTAGCAGCCTTAGCTGTCCAAGGAAGGTAGCCCATATTAGCTAGCTAACGTTAGGTATCTGAAGTTGGAAAGGCCCAGCGTCGACAACTCGTAGATCACACATCATTACAAGGTAAGAATGCCCAACACAATTCACAACAATGTAGCTAATAACTAACGTTATTTGGTGGCTGATAATTGACAAACTAGTTGGGCTAGTCTTCACTGTTTACTAATAGGAAGCAGCTAGCTCAACTCTTAGGATTGCTAATGTTCGCAAAATAACCAGAATAATGCTATTAGTGGTAATAACTGTAGTGGCATTTCCACACTGAGTAATGCATGTTTTCATAATTGAGGCCTGCATTCTAACTCGTATGCTTTCTTGTTGACAACATGTTACCTTGCCAAAATTCTGATTGTCATCTTAGGAGTAACGTTAGTCTTGAGTAATAAGTTAGCTAGCTTGTTAAAATGAGTTGTAACGTTAACTTACGTACGTGGTTGACTACATAGAACAAGCTAGGTTGCTTTCGAACTAACGTTCTGCAATCAATCGAACTTGAATGTGCTAGCTAGCTTTAGGTGGAAGTTTTTTTTTGTTTGCTCACCTGTGGTGCATAACCTGCCGTAGGCTGAATGATGACAGTTAGCGTCGCGTCAGTTCACAATCTATTATTCATTGGGTAATGATAGGCTTAATGCGTTAAATGTTAGTGTTGAAACTGAATCTCCCCCAATCACTCTTAGTAGCTGAAATGCAATGTTCAGTTCCAGATCTAGGTCGGACACATTTTATAGGGATTTAAAATTGTTGGGACTCATTTATTTTTCAGACAAGCATACTTGTTTCGTTTATTGTGATGCCAGATTAGAATCTGTTTTTATAATCATAATTCCATCACAGTGATCATATTTGTTTTGTTAGTAAATACCTCTATTTGTTATACCTTCTATGTTGCTATTAATGTTGTTCTTTGGAATGAGATTTGGTCAGTCAAAATCTCTATTTTGTGTTTCGTTGTCTCAGAACAACTGTTTCTTGCGAAAGAGTGAAACTTCACATCAACTAGCCTGTGTTCTGCTGCTAGGCCTATATCCAAAGCGTAATGTTTGCTATTAACTGGATATGACCTTCCTTAACCCAACACACACTCACACACACACTTATAGACTAACACACACACACACACACACACACACCAGCCCAATCTGTCTGGCGGTCCAGTCCGACAGAAGGGCCACTCTGGATTCGAGTGGTTTATTTTCTCCTGTCTAACCTCGGGGCTAGGGGTCTATGAGTGATGCGGTAGGCCCTATTGTGTTGCTAGACGAGCTGTAGGACCAGTGGAGGGCCAGCCTGCTGGCCTTTCTGCTGCCTGCATTGTTCCAGCAGACACACTGAGGCAGAGGGGCTGTGGCCGGCTGCCTGAGGTAATATATCACCTCGCCACCTCCGACCAACTGGCTGAAAAGGGCTCTGAATAGGAGAGAGGGATGAGAACGTGAGATGGGGAAGAGAAGAGAGAGAGAGAGAGAGAGAGAGAGAGAGAGAGAGAGAGAGAGAGAGAGAGAGAGAGAGAGAGAGAGAGAGAGAGAGAGAGAGAGAGAGAGAGAGAGAGAGAGAGAGAGAGAGAGAGAGAGAGAGAGAGAGAGAGAGAGAGAGAGAGAGAGAGAGAGAGAGAGAGAGACGGAGTGTGAGGTGGAAGAGAAGGAATTTGATGATTAAGATTAGAGGGAGGGAGGATGGATGGATGGAGGTTGGTGTGTCGGAGGAGAGATGGGAGGTGAAAGAGGAGAATAATAGGAGCAAGAAGAAATGGAGCATGAAACGGTGAAGGATTACAGGGGCTGAAGAAGTGGAGAGGAGGTGCGCGTGTAGAATCATTTGTGTAGCTACACAGCATTTGAAACGATACACTTCAGTTTCCTTGCAGGGGCCTACTGGTGCGTTGGAGGTCCAGTTTCCCCTTGACAGCCATTTGTTGACAGCTTTCTGAAAATGACCTTTTTAACCTTTTAATACTTAGGCCTATTGCTGTCTTTGCTTGGTCATGAAGTCATGACAATTGACAGTAGTCATTTGGGTGATTGTAGATATGGTTTGAAAACCTAGTCTGTTTGAGTCTGTGTCACTGATTGTAGAAAACCAGTATGCTAGTGATGACTGTTTTTTTTTTTTTTTTTTTTTTTTATACTGGTGTGTTACCACCCTCATCATCACAGCAGAGATTGTCTTCAGGTTAAGACAGACAATAGCAGTGAGGAAAGGCAAAGTTCTTACTCTCCGATGGCCAGAGTTTTATTAGGTAGAGGAACAACTTCAGACCAATGGCGCGACCCCTTTGCTTGGCTGCTGCAGCAGTGCATGGTGGGATAGCCCATCTATTGCGCTGCTGTTGCCGTCGGCCTCTGGGCTCGGGGAGGATTTTGAGGATTATGCAAAAAGCTTTAAAACCCGACCCGAGCCTTAATTTGCAGGAATTGTTTCAAATGAGGGAGAGAGAGAGAGAGAGAGGGAGAGAGAGAGAGAGAGAGAGAGAGAGAGAGAGAGAGAGAGAGAGAGAGAGAGAGAGAGAGAGAGAGAGAGAGAGAGAGAGAGAGAGAGAGAGAGAGAGAGAGAGAGAGAGAGAGAGAGAGAGAGAGAGAGAGAGAGAGAGAGAGAGAGAGAGAGAGAGAGAGAGAGAGAGAGAGAGAGAGAGAGAGAGAGAGAGAGAGAGAGAGCCTGTTAGCGTAGCAGAGGGTGTTTTTATACTACTTCCAGGGAATAACGTGAGCTTGAATGAAACAGGATTATTTGACATTTGCCTGGAACATGGACAGTGTTATGACTCTGTGGTAGCGGCTCAGCGAAACCAGTCGGAATCAGGGGGCAGCGCTCTCCAACTCTTAGTTCCTCTTCTCGTTGTGAAGGGTGGCCATTTTGATACTTTGAAAACGTCTAGGTGTTCCTGTTCTTATCCTCGTGGACTGGGAGGGACGTTGGCTCCGGTTAGGGTTGCTGTGTCCTTCGACTTGTTTTTATTGGAGTAAAATGGCCAGAAGTCAGTAGTCAGACATACTTTGATTAAGAACAGATTTTTGTCTAGCTCTAACTACCCTCCACGTCGCCCTGTTATGAAGGCAAAGTCATTGATTGTTATTCGGCCTGTAACCCGGCTGCCAATTTTGATAGCGATAGGATCAAGCTCTAATTTGACCTTCACTTCTCTAGCGTGTGTGTGTGTGTGTGTGTGTGTGTGTGTGTGTGTGTGTGTGTGTGTGTGTGTGTGTGTGTGTGTGTGTGTGTGTGTGTGTACGCTGAGACAGACAGACGAACAGACGGACTCTGTGTGTGGCATCCTCTCCATGTCGTGATGTGGGGGGGGGGGGGTCGCTCAATATCACCAGATAGAGAATGTGATTGGCTGAGACGTCTCTCCTTCAAACACTGACAACCTCTTTACCTGAGTGTACGCGCACATCACTGAGAAGCACAGACTCACTGTCTCTTGTATGATGGTGTCACTTCTTATAATGCCACTGTCTTCTTATGAGTGAGAGGTGGATGGGGGAGGGAGGAGTAACAAGCAATAAAGCCATAGAACAAGGAGTGGTGGAGGTGGGGGGAGGGAATGTCAGAGTGATCAAATAATAACCTAGTCTCTCTGCTTCTTTTAGGCCTATTGGCTAGTTGTGGCTCTTAGAAAATGTGTGTTTTATTTGGCTTAGCTTGCTGCCCTGACGCGTAAGGTGGGCGGGGTTGGCTTTGTTCAGCGTCTTGTTTTAAAACCATAGCATCAGTCCTGATTCCTGATTCCTGATTCCTGATAGCCCCACCCAGCACTGAAACAAGGCAGGGCAGGTGGAGCGATGCAGGGGAGGGAGCCCAACCTCTTGGCAGTTGTAAAAAAACAAAACAAAAACAAGGATAAGTTGGATTTCAAGATTGTAATGCTCAACTCTCTTGTTTCCTCTTTCAGTCGATCATATTGAAAGTGACCTTGTTTGATCGAATCATTGAAATGTAATACTCACTGATTAGGCTTTATTTACCAATGCCTTTCACACGCCTCCCTGCATTGTACATTTTGAGTACCCAGTAGGGTAGGTAGGTGACTTATTTTGACACATGATGTTAAAACAGTGTGTGTGTGTGTGTGTGTGTGTGTGTGTGTGTGTGTGTGTGTGTGTGTGTGTGTGTGTGTGTGTAGGCCTATGTAGCCTAGGTGTTTCAGTCATGTGAAAACACATGTATTTTCAAAAGGCCACGTTCAGGAGAATCACCCCTACAGAGCAAGCGTTTCAGTCCAGGCAAGGAAAAACTCTCCGGCCCCCTTTGGGAGAATGGGAATCTGAGATGCAGCCCTTTGACACTCTCCTTACCAGCAGGAGCAGTCAAGCTGCCAGTCCAGCTCAGTGCCATAATGCATAGAGAGGTGAGCCAGGCAGAAAACACACAGCCAATGAGGAGGCAGCACAGTGACCTGACGTTTGTCTCCTCTCAGACTTGGATCCACGACAGCCCTGTAAAATACACACCCTTTAGCCCGTTTGAGAGCGCGTCCATTAGAGTGGAACCAG
This sequence comes from Aplochiton taeniatus, assembly GCA_017639675.1. Classification (NCBI taxonomy): domain Eukaryota; kingdom Metazoa; phylum Chordata; class Actinopteri; order Galaxiiformes; family Galaxiidae; genus Aplochiton; species Aplochiton taeniatus. The sequence continues at coordinate 15,939,835 of CM030182.1, forward strand.
CCAACTCGGAGGTAAGGGTCACCTTTAGACATTTGCGTCTAAAGTCTTCAGAGTTCACCCGTGGTATAGCTGCAAATGCACACAGCTGTTTGTGTCCGGCGTTTTAGACGTGAAAAGAAGTCATAAAGACGTTTTGCTTTAAAGAATTCAGTGTCACAGTTCAACATTTGGTCCTTATCCCACTGGCAGTCCAACAGTTAGACGTTCAAACTGCCAGCATGCCCAGACAGGCAGACAGAGGAAAGGAGGAACTCTTGGTTACAGCCAAAGACACACACACACACACACACACACACACACACACACACACACACACACACACACACACACACACACACACACACACACAGAGACAGACAGGACTCCATTGTTTCGTTATCTGTGTCATCTTGGACTAATGTCGGATCACGGGGTTCTCACTTAACTGCCTGCTACTCCTAAGGTGTGGCGTACCACTGTCCCAGGGACCTTGCTCCTCCGCCATACTGAATGGTATACCACTGGCCCAGTGACCTGGATGCTCTGTAGCTTATACTGTATTGTACAGGCCTCCTATGTCTATAGATGAGGTGTAGTGTACCACTGGCCCAGTGACCTGGATGCTCTGTAGCTTATACTGTATTGTACAGGCCTCCTATGTCTATAGATGAGGTGTAGTGTACCACTGGCCCAGTGACCTGGATACTCTGTAGCTTATACTGTATTGTACAGGCCTCCTATGTCTATAGATGAGGTGTAGTGTACCACTGGCCCAGTGACCTGGATGCTCTGTAGCTTATACTGTATTGTACAGGCCTCCTATGTCTAGCAGAAAGTGAAGCTTTTTTGAAGAAGTAAATATTTGAATGGCGTGGCATAGGTTAACGCTGCCATAGTTTAAATTATAGACTACGTTCTTGCGCTTCTTTCTGTGTGTGTGTGTGTGTGTGTGAGAGAGAGAGAGGGAGAGAGAGAGAGAGAGATCAAAGAAGTCTGTTGGTTGCGCCAGGTCCTCCAGTAAGCACGCCGGCCAGCATGTTCCTGGACCAGGCCCAGGGCTGAAGGCATGAGCAAAACGCTCTCCGTAAATCAGATGCTTCTCCCTGGCCAGAAGCATATCAGGGGTAGTCCTGTTGAGGGAGGGAGGGAGGGAGGGAGGGAGAGAGAGAGAGAGAAGAAGGGAGGGAGAGAGAAAGAAAGAGAGTGGGAATTTGCGACGGCAGAGGGCTCTATGTAGGAATCAGAGAGAGGAGAGGGGAGCGCCACATCAATTGGACTCTTCCCCCTCCTCCCTGCTTATAATAGGCTGGGCAGCATCTGTCTGACTCCCTTCTCTTGTTGCCTCCTATTAGGCAGGTCTTCTTTGAAGCACGAGGGAACAGAGAGGAGGGGAGGGGAGAGGAGGGGAGAATCCATTTGATGCGTTTTTATTCCTCTCTTTCATCCCTCCATTCTACCGCCGTGCAGCAGACGGGGAGACGGTGAGCCAGGCAGACAGGCAGACAGGCAGACAGGCAGACAGGCAGACAGGCAGACAGGCAGACAGGCAGACAGGCAGGCAGGCAGACAGGCAGACAGGCAGACAGGCAGACAGGCAGACAGGCAGGCAGGCAGGCAGGCAGACAGGCAGGCAGGCAGGCAGACAAGCAGGAATAAGCAGACAGACAGACAGGCAGGAAAACCTGAAGGCCAGCATGTAGATAGGCAGACAAGCAAGCAGGCAGACCTGCAGGCAAGCCGGCTGGCAGACCTGCAGGCAAGCATATAGATAGGCAGACAGGGTCTGAAATGGAACGAAGCGCTTCTCTGATTTGATTGAGGGCCTCCCAAGTAGAAAGCATCGATCTCGCTGTAGTGCTAATGTAAGGGGCTAATTGAGTTGGTGCACGTGTGGACCCTTCCAGTCACTCCCATACAGGCCCACTCATTTCCTATGAGCTGCAGTTAGCCTGCGTCTCTCCCTGGGATGCATCATAAGGCCTAGGATCCTTTGGAGGGCCTGGCAGGGATCTGGCATGCGCGGTTTTCTTGCTCGTTCTTGTCTTTTTTTAAGGCCAAACTAGTCGAGCCAGTTGTTATATACCAGGTACAATGGCTTGGCTTTAGATGTGAAACTAGTGTTTGTTTCGGAGAGTTAGACTTTGTGAGGGCGTAGACATCGGCAGTTGCACCAAAAATGTCGTCCATCTCCACCCTAAACGCTGATTTCCACAGCACTGCAGGTAAAAGAAGGCTTAGCCCGCCCTCGGCCATACCGAACCAACAAGACAAAACACACTCAACACTCGGTCGAAGGGAAATCAATAAATAATGGGTGCGGAATCCTAGATGTATAACGTGAATAAGAAAAACTAGAACAGCACTCCCCAATTCAATTTGATTCAGCCAAGCCAACAAGCTGATAACACAGGCTCAATAGTAACCGTTCAAATCCTTTATCCTTTTAAAAAAAAAAGTAATGCGTAACTGAACACAAAACAATGCGGAGTGATTTATAATGATTAGTAAAGTGGAATGATTTAAAATGTATGCAAGCACTGCTTAGCCTTTAATAGGGTCCCAGAGGAAATCAAGATGGCAATGATTTAGTATGGGGCGACGCAAAGGAATTGTTCTGTGAAACTGAACTGTTCACCATGAATCAATATCCTTTTAAACTGGACTTTGTTAACGGTGTAGCTTTGTTCGTCCACACTAACCTGATCCCCTTTACCCTTTCTCTTTTTTAAATTCTTTCTGTTTACCGTGGCTCCGCTTTCCTCCCTCCATCCGTCCTCCCTTTCTCTCTCTCTCTCTCTCTCTCTCTCTCTCTCTCTCTCTCTCTCTCTCCCCCTTTCTTGCTTTCTCTCTCTCACTCTATCTATCTCTTTCTCTCTCTCACCCCTCTCTCTCTCTCTCTCTCTCTCTCTCTCTCTCTCTCTCTCTCTCACGCTCTCTCCTTTTCTTGCTTTCTCGCTCCCTTTCTCGCTTTTTCTCAATCTCTCTCTCTCGCCCTCCCCCTCTCTCTATCTCTCCAGACTGCAGGCCCAGCGTGTGGGTAGATGTTGTGAGCAGGCAGAATGAGAGGTGTGCTGTCGAGTGTCCGGCCAGCCTAGACCCCCCCCCCCCCCCTCCTCACCACTGCCGCTATGCCCCGGTCCTGCTGCTGCTGCTGCTGCTGATGGAACGCGACACCTTCTCCCACATCCGCCTCTGGTGCCCACGCCCCTTCGGCACCTACTCCCAAAACAAGGCACGCAGCGCCACCGGGGGAGGGGGGGACGGGGGCGGGGGCGTGCCCGGCGCCCCGTCGCTCGGCAAGGCCGACCCCTCGGCCGGGCGATGCTCGCTGGTCGACAGAGGAGGGGGAGGGGGGATGATGGTGCTGGGAGGGATGGAGGATGACGACGACGGAGGAGGAGGAGAAGGAGGAGGAGGAGGAGGAGGAGGGGGCGAGGAGGTGGGGTCTGAAAACACTCCTCCGGACGGCTGCTCCTCCCCCCTCAGTTCGGCGGTGGCGGCGCAAACCCAGGTCCTGACCGCCGCCTCTCCCTCGGCCCCCCCCTCGCCCCCACCGTCCACAGGGGCTCAGATGGAGGACGGACGCGTCCTGTTGGACACCTGGTACGTCATCAAGCCGGGGAATACCAAGGAGAAGATCGCCTTCTTTGTGGCGCATCAGTTCAGTGGGGAGGGGATTCCCAGACCAAGCGCCATGAAGGTAGGCTCCATGCTTTGTCCCGTAGAAAGTTTGAGGGTTTCGATAGGGGACCTTCTATGCCGAGTTACAGTATGCAGTTTATGCAAATATTGTTGTTTTGTTGTATTGTCCCTGGTATGTCAACATGGAATTTGGAGGATCTTTTACTCTATTTCATGGTCATCAAAACACAATCCGTATGTCTTTTGGAGATGATTAAATGTTCAAATATAGAAATACATGCTATCCTTTCACCGTTTTTACTAGTCTAACCTTAGGTATATTTAAAAAAAACAATTCTCCTGTCATTTTCTCGATCTGCTGTCCTATTTAAACCCCTTATTTCAACCCCTTATTTCAACCCCTTATTTCAACCCCTTATTTAACCCCCTTTGTCCTCCTCCGTTAACCACCAGGTAAAAGGAAATTGGGCGACAGACTGCAGCAAAGCCAAACGCCGGCGGCGCTGCTCCTCCTACGAACCGCCCACACGCGCCCAGACCACCGCCGACCTTCGACCCGACGACTCCTCCCTGGACCTGTCGGTGGCGCCGCCCAGTCCGGAGGAGCCCTCGCTGGAAGGCGCGAGCGACACGGACCTGCTCTCCGTGGCCGAGATGGTGGCCCTGGTGGAGCAGCGCACGGCCATGGCGCTCCAGGAGATGGTGGTCATCCAGGGGCACCCGCTGCAGCCTGGCCCGAATTCCACCGTGACGCCCCTGCAGCACACCCTGCTCAGGGGCACCCTGTCGGACCCCACGCCGATGGTGTTCCTGTCCGAGAGCGGCTCCCATCCTCATCCTCCCACGCCCCCGCTCACCCCCCGCTCTTCCTCCCCGACGGACCTGGAGTTGGATGACGAGGAGGAGGAGGAGGAGGAGGAAGGGTCCGAGCAGCAGGCGTCGAGGCGGGTCGCCGAGGCCATCGCGCACTTTGAGTCCCAGAACCTTGAGAGCACGCTGACGCCCGGTTGGGAGACGGAAAAAGAGAGGGAGCGAGGAGGAGGAGGAGGAGGGGGGGAGTCGTCCTGCACTCCCCCGCCCACCCACGGCCGCGGCGAGGTGAGGATAGCCTTCCGCGTCTCCAGCCTGGACCCCCGGGCCCAGTCGGAGCCGGCGGGCCGCCCTCGCTGCATGTTCATGAGCTGCGGGGGCGGGGGGGCTCAGAGCGGCGCCCGGGCCAAGGAGAAGATCACCTGCGACCTCTACCAGCTGGTCAGCCCCTCCAGCCGCGACCCCAGCAGCCTCCTGCTGGCCACCACCAGCTCCCCCAAAGCCGATGACCACCACCACCACCACCACCCGGACCGGCCGACCTGCGGCAGCCCCGACCCGGGACAGGAGCTGCCGCCCGGGGAGAAGGCGGCGGGCGGCCTGGGCAGGGAGAGGATGACGGGGTTCCACGTGGAGGTGGTGGTGACCGGGGCGGTGGACCAGTGCGTGTTCTACGGCAAGGACAGCACGGAGAACGTCCAGGAGGAGACGGTGTGCTTCGCCCTGCCCGGCGGGGCGGGGGGCCTGGGGGGCTCCTCCGACCCCTCGCTGTCCTCCGACGACCCCCCGCCCGGCCAGCTCTTCTTCCTGCAGTCGCCCCGCGTCTCCGACGACGACCGCGGCGGCCCGTCGCCCGGCAACGGCGGCGGGCTGTGCCCGTTGGACTGCGCCAACAACAACAACAACGGCGGCGGGGGGGGCGCGGTGTCGGGGGCGGGGGGCGACAGGGGGGGAGGGGGGGCGGGCCGGCCCGACTCCCCCCTGGCCTGCGTGGTGGGGGGGGAGGACGGGGGCGGCGACCGGTCCCTCTGCCGCCTCTACCGCCACGTCTCCCACGACTTCCTGGAGATCCGCTTCCAGATCCAGCGGCTCCTGGAGCCCCGGCAGTACGTGCTGCTGCTGCCCGACCACATCGCGGTCCACATCTTCTCCTACCTGCCCACCCGCGCGCTGGCCGCCCTGAAGTGCACCTGCCACGACTTCCGTGCGCTGATCGAGGCGTACGGCGTGCGGCCCACCGACTCGCTCTGGACCCAGGACCCGCTGTACCGCGACGACCCGTGCAAGCAGTGCAAGCGGCAGTACGAGCGGGGCGACGTGTCGCTGTGCCGCTGGCACCCCAAACCTTACCACCACGACCTGCCTTACGGGCGCTCCTACTGGATGTGCTGCCGCCGCACCGACAAGGACACGGCCGGCTGCCGGGTCGGTCTCCACGACAACAACTGGGTGCAGCCGCCCAGCGAGGGCTCCCAGGCCCCGCCCCGGGTTAAGAGGGAGGACGCTGGGTAGAGAGGAGGGGGGGGGGGGGGGGGGGGGGGGGGGGGGCGTGGACCAATGGCACTGAGAGAAGGAGGAAGGGGAGGGAACTCCTAGGACAACTCTTCTCCTTCTTCTTCTCTCTCTCTCTCGCTCTCTCTCTCTCTCGCTCTCCTTCTCCGTACTGCAGTTGGTGGCACTTTGGGAAGTATTTCAGGGTTGGGGTCCACTCCTACTGCTGCTGTTTGTGTGTGTGTGTGTGTGTGTGTGTGTGTGTGTGTGTGTGTGTGTGTGTGTGCGTGTGTGTGTGTGTGCGTGTGTGCGTGTGTGTGTGTGTTCTCAGCCAGCTACTGTCTCTCTCTGCCTCTAAACTGTATTTAAAGGTCCACCTCCATCCAGCCATCCACTTTACAGGCCTAGTCCATGTGAAAACCTCTGCAGTGTGAAACATTTCCTACATTTCCTAGAACAATACAATACTTAGAGGGGATTGACTACTGTGTTTCAAACCGTACACTTTCAATATTTCTGTCTGTAAGACTGAATGGGGTTGTTGAATTTTAGACCAGGGCGCTCCCTGGTATGGTGTTTTGAGGGGACTTGGCTGTGTGGAGTTTGGAGGACGTCTTCAGTGGTGAAATGTACATAACGTTCCGATGTAAAAACCCAGGTAGTTGCCTACATGACATGACCACTCATACCTGACCCAGGGCGCTTTTTTTTTGCGTGAAAGAGCTGAGACACTGAAATAGGGGCTGCGCCAAGGTTTACTTTCCTGAATTCTGTATCTGTTGCCAGGCAACATTAGCCAATTTGTCTGCTATCTTCCTGGTATGAGATTTGTTGCTGAGCAACATTAGTTTATGGAACGTTCTATGGGGGAAGCTGTCGGAGGGTCCGGTTATATTGGTGGCCCAGCTCTTTCACATACAGGGGAGGGGGGGGGGGGGGCTACTCAGCTCTGCAACATGCTTTCCTATCTGAATGTCCCGAAAGGTTGTCTTCTCTTGAACACACTCCTGGTATTGCTGCTGAACTCATTGCCTATATTTGTCGGGATGGATCTGCACTCGCTGTCTCCCATTGGTTCAGTGAGATCTTTCCTAGCCGTTCTATTGGAGCAGACCCCAACCTTGCTACGCCACTGAGGACTTCCTGGTTCGGAGAGAATTCTGGGAGTTGGGAGTTTCTTGAATGAGAACTGTGGGCTGGTATTATGAGAGAGAGAGAGAAAAAAAAGGAGCAATTTGATGTCACTTTGCAAGGCCTGATGTCACTTTGTACAGAGGTTTGATTGACTAGCGTGTTATATCTATTTACGTGATCTCCTTTGGGTTTGTTTTTATTTTTGGGGTGTGTGAGAAAGAATGTTTGCTGTTTTATTCTGTTTTTTGAGGACTGTGTTCTCCCGAATATCACCATTCTACCCTCCTCCAGTGCACTCAATCCCTCTTATTTTATATTCTGGCTTCCTCTGCCCTACCTCCTCCTCCGTCACCTTTCCTTCCTTCCTTCCTATGTTCCTTCCTTCCCTCCTTTTCCTTCCCTCTCATCCCTCCGCTTTTCAATGAAGGCCAAAGTTGTCGCTCTCGCTTTGATACGGGTGACACCGGCCTACCAATGGACCACACAGACTCCGTACACCAGCTTCCTGCCTTAAGCCCCGCCTCCTGACCCCATGACCCCCCCCCCCCCCCGCCCCCCTTCACCCTGAACCACAGGAGTTTTAACAGAGAAGGATTGTTGCTTGTCAAGATTGCACGACAGAACAAACTGTTTTAAAAGCCTTTTAGATTCCCATATTTACCCCGGCTCCCCCAAATGCAGCAATGTAGTTTCATGTGGTAGTGTTGCCTTTGCTGTAGTCTGTTTGAGCCATTTCTCTCGCTTGGTCTCTACCCCCCCCCTCCCCCCCCTCTCTCTCTCTCTCGACCTTTTCCGAGGTGTTCTTCTCCTCTCTCGCCCTCCTTTCTTCTGTGGTCCACACTCCTTCAGGCCACCGCAAAGACTGGACAAACGTGAAGGAAACGAGGAGGGTGCTAATGCTAACGCCCCCCGCACGGGGGAGGGGCTACAGGGGACCACTAGGTCCCACGTGTACAATGCTAATGGGAAAAATCTTCTTCTTGAATAAAAAACACAAGTGATGATAAAAACTGGAATTCCTGCCTCCTCCCTTTTCCTCTCTGTTTTAAATCGGTAGCCTAATAATAATGATAATAACAATAAACTTTATTTATATAGCACCTTTCAAGACAGGGTTAAAAGTAATAAGTAAATTGCATGTGCCTAGAAATCCTTCGGTCTAATGCTTAGTGAAGGGTGTGTGTGTGTGTGTGTGTGTGTGTGTGATTCCATCACAATGTGTTAGCCTGATGCTTTTCCAAGGCCATAGTGCACCATATGAGATTAAATAGACTGTCTCACAATAGACAGCAGTGTATTTATAGTACCACTACATTGAGCATAACTGCTCCAAGGGAATGGAGGTAGGGTTGTATCCAGGTAACCGTTTCCTACAAGAGTTGGTGTCCCAAGTCATAATGTGAAAAAGCATTTGTAAGTATAAAAGTACAACAACATAGGCTGTGTATGAAAATATGTTTTTACTATGTACTGTCTACAACACCTAGTTGGGGTGTACAGTATTAGCACTACATATTTTTCACAATGAGTACATTTATCTCATTCATCCGTCCACACTTCAAATATGTTGAGAACACAACCTACACCCCCCCTGGGGACTGTTTTCAGGCAGCCCCCTACTCTAGTGGTGGTGGTTTCGGGTCAGGCGAAGTACCCCCAGAGGAAGATGGCCACGGTCATCATGACCAGAGCGTTGGCGTCCACCGTGAACTTCCACACGGGGTTCTCGCTGATGTCGGGCAGCTGTTTGGCTGCCTCGCTCACTTCCTGTTCCGTGAGCTCGGCGGCCTGAGCTCCGCCCACGCCGCAGAACCAGCCAATCAGACGACAGGGACCCGACTTGGCCTTCACCTCTTCAGTCACTAGAGAGAGAGAGAGAGGGAGAGAGAGAGAGGGAGAGAGAGAGGGAGAGAGAAAGAAAGAAAGAGAGAGAGAGAGAGGGAGAGAGAAAGAAAGAAAGAGAGAGGGAGAGAGAAAGAAAGAAAGAGAGAGAGAGAGAGGGAGAGAGAGAGAGAGAGAGAGAAAGAAAGAGAGAGAGAGAGAGGGAGAGAGAAAGAAAGAGAGAGAGGGAGAGAGAAAGAAAGAAAGAGAGAGAGAGAGGTAGAGGAAGGAGTGTTAAGATATATAAATGTATTTGTGTGTCTTATTTGAGTCGTCTGACTCGAGTAAATCTCTCTCTTTCTTGTCCTCCTTCTCTCTTATCTCCGTGTTACTTGAGCTGCTGTCGGCCTTCTTCTTCTCCTCCGCCTCCCTACGTGCCCTCCTCCCTTTCTCCTCTTGTTTCCAGTCCAGGTCCTCCCTCTCTTCCTTGGAGTGACGCAGACTGAACACCAGGCGATGGAGCTGGAAGAGGAGGAGAGGAAAAGTGGAGTCTGTCTGTTTATCTCTTTCTCACACACACACACACACACACACACACACACACACACACACACATATATATTCATGTATGGCTGTGGCCCAGGAAGTTTAAATCTGATTTGCAAAGATTCATAAGTCCTCATAAAAAAAGCTAACATATTGCAAGTAAAAGTGTTGATTTTTGCTTTGTTATGTGACTGTCTGTCAGTTAGTATGTACTGATACTATGTAGGTACTTTTAGATTATTAATGAACAGCAAACTTAAACCATAAATCCAATCTAAATGAACAATTAAGTGAAAAATATTGAAAAACACAGAAGTGTATTTGCTTTACTTATCAAGTCTAAGTTTGACTGTAAAACACTCATGTAGCTTTCTTTTTGAGAAACGTATAAACATAAGTTGGAAAGTAAAATAGTTTTTATTTGAACTCACATGTTCATCGTCGATGGGGGGAGTGCAATAGCTGACCAGAAGCACCAGCACGGAGGTGCAGCAGAACAACACCACAGCAAAGTACAGGTAATGCACCCCGCAGACCAGCAGGGGGCAGTCCGAGGGAAACAGACAGCTACCGGACCCGAACCAAAACTCAGGGATCATCCTGCACAGACCCATCGCCAGCCCTCCCATCAGGCCCCAGAACGCCCCCTTGTGGACGTAATGAGAAACACAAACGGCAGTTAACAGACAATAGGAGTAACACTGTGTTGTTGAATTAAAAATAAATACAAACCCCAATCATAATCTGAATACCTGATTGTTGGAGAGAAAAAAAAAAACATTCATCATAGTCTGAGTATTCGGCCTATGTCGTCAAACCTGTGCTTTTGTTGTCGTGTTTTAACATTCTCATTAATAAGTATCTTAAGTTTGGCTCTGAACGTTAGGCTTTCTCACCGGTTCGTTGACCCTCTTCACGAACACTGCCAGGAAGAAGACGGCTGCGATTGGTGGAGCCAGATAGCTGGTCACCGACTGGATGTAGTCAAACAACTGGCCACTCTGTGCGGCTTGGACAACAGGGATCCAACAGATACTGATGGCGACGATGCACAGAACCCAAACCCTTATTAGGATCACAGAAAGAGAAGGGAGGAGTGGATAGAGCGTACGTTAAGAAAAAAGAGAAAATGATTACAATTAATATTAACAAATACTGATGGAAATATACAAAACTCATGCTTTAAAGTAGAGAAGAAAGAAAGAGGAAATAAATATAAAAGAGGATAACTCCTTCCAAACCAGAATTGTATTCCCATTATCAGTGAAACTATCAACAGTACATAATTAGGCAAGACAGTCATCATCTTGACCTTTGACCTTTAGACATTTAGGAGTTGCGTTGGTGTCCTGACCTTCCCACGATCATGAGCTCTCCCTCTCTGGCCTCCGGCCTGATGCGTGTCCAGATGTCCATGGTGAAGAGAGTACTGCTGCTGTTAAAGATGGAGGCCAGGGAAGACATGAGAGCGGCCAGCATCACAGCCAGCATGAGACCTCTCAGACCTGGGGAAGACGGAAGGACGGGGGGAGGAGAGGGATGGAAGGATGGGAGGATGGGAGGGAGGAGAGGGATGGAAGGATGAGAGGATGGGAGGGAGGAGAGGGATGGAAGGATGAGAGGATGGGAGAGAGGAGAGGGATAGAAGGATGAGAGGATGGGAGGGAGGAGAGGGATGGAAGGATGGGAGGATGGGAGGGAGGACAGGGATGGAAGGATGAGAGGATGGGAGGGAGGAGAGGGATGGAAGGATGAGAGGATGGGAGGGAGGAGAGGGATGGAGGGATGGAAAGATGAGAGGGATAGAGGGATGGAAAGATGAGCGGAATGGAAGGATGAGAGGGATGAGAGGAATGGAGGGATGAGAGGAATGGATGGATTAGAGATTTTAATGTTAAACGAAGTTAGAGAAAAGCTGTCTGGGATGGAAATAAAATAAACCTAAGCTAAAGCTCCACAGTTCTTTTGACTGTGCCAGGACGTTAACCTGTGGTTCCACCATCACAGAATGTAACCTCAGGGGTATCGGATCAGGAAATAAGAGGATCCAGGATGTTAACCATCACAGAATGAATTGAATGTGCACTTTATATGTTTACCGCAAGAGCATGGGAAACGTCTTTTCGATTCCTTTGTATGTCTCGACATGTGAAGTAATTGACAATAAAGCTACTTTGAATGGAAGGGTGGAGGGGATAGGGGAAAAGTAGATGGAATTAAATGAATTAGAATGTAACCTCAGGAGTATCGGATCAGGAAATAAGAGGATCCAGGATGTTAACCATCACAGAATGTAACCTCAGGGGTATCGGATCAGGTAATAAGAGGATCCAGGATGTTAACCATCACAGAATGTAACCTCAGCGGTATCGGATCAGGAAATAAGAGGATCCAGGCTTTTAACCTGTGGGTCCACCATCACAATAGGAGGATCCAGGCTGTTAACCTGTGGGTCCACCATCACAATAGGAGGATCCAGGCTGTTAACCTGTGGGTCCACCATCACAATAGGAGGATCCAGGCTGTTAACCTGTGGGTCCACCATCACAATCGGGGGATGGAGAGTGAAGTGTTTCCTCTCACCGTTGGGCATGATGGAGACCACCAGTTTAGGATAGGCGATGTTGGAACAGCCCACCTCTGTCCCGCACACCTCCTTACACACCTCAGGGACCACACACCCCACCTCGTCTATGGGGGAGAACACATACACACACACACACACACACACACACACACACACACACACACACACACACGCACACACACACACACACACACACACACACACACACACACACACACACACACACACACACACACACACACACAGTCATCCAGTTAGGAGGTTAAAAACTAAAGACAGACGGTTTACACAGCCTTATTCAGTTTTCGAATCATAAATAATTGTTAACTATCTCTTGCACTCTCAAACATAACACACACATGCACATACAGGCAACCAATGGAGCAGCTAGAAAGAGTTCAGAAGAAAGAACGGCCTGGGCCTCTTTCTTCATTTATATTTTCATCAGTAACACACACACACACACACACACACACACACACACACACACACACACACACACACACACACACACACACACACACACACACACACCTGGGTAGAGGACTCTGCTGATCATGCCAGGGAAGACCATGAGGAACATGGGCAGCAGTTTGAGGTAGCCACACATGATGCAGCCCGCCTTCACGTGAGTCAGACTCTTGGCTGCCAGACACCGCTGGACTATCACCTAGAGAGAGAGAGAGAGAGAGAGAGAGAGAGAGAGAGAGAGAGAGAGAGAGAGAGAGAGAGAGAAAGAGAGAGTCATAGAGAGAGATCGATAAAGAGAGAGAGAGAGAGTCATAGAGAGAGATTGATAAAGATTAAGTCATAGAGAAAGAGCGAGAGCGAGAGCGAGAGCGAGAGAGAGAGAGAGAGAGAGAGAGAGAGAGAGAGAGAGAGAGAGAGAGAGAGAGAGAGAGGGTGAAGAGTTATAGAGATTAAGGATTCATCTCTATAAAATCCTTTTCTAGATTTTTTTTATTGAATGTATACATATACATATATAGATGGAGATGGTCGATGCAACTTAAAGTCTATGGAACGGTTCTTCAGACAGGAGGTGGTTCACCTGGTCGGTGCACCAGTACCAGCCCCCTACGATGGCAATACCAAACAACACCCCTGGCCAGGGAAGGTCCCCCGTCCGGGGGTCTCTCAGCAGGTTGAAGGCGTCCTCTCTGGGGCTGAAGCACTGGGCCGAGATGTTGTAGCGCTGGGGGTCCAAGGTGGTGACGTTGGAGGGCACGGCCAAGCTGTACTTCTCCAACAGGGCTGTGTAGCCCCCCACCTCTGCAAAGGCTGGGTGAGGCAGAAGGGAGAGCGAAAAAGAACTGGTGATGGAATAGAGTGCGAGGGAGTCTAAGTGGGTTTAGCATGCTCTACAATACGCCGGGCCTGACGGCTAAGGAGGGGATGTCATCTTAACCCTCATCCTACCAACATATTTTACATACAAGGACTACCGACTGGGGTCCCTGGGGACCCCAAGAATAAAATACTGCAAGAAACAACCAGCAAAATGTTTACTTATTTCTTCCCAAAATATGAATAGTTATGTGACTAATGTCATCTGAAAAAACGTTATATCTTATCTAATAGTTCTATTTATTAAAACTGCAAAGGTGAAATTTGGTGCTTTTGACTGGGGTCCTCTCGGACCTCAACACATTAGCATTTTCTTTAAACACAAATTAAGCCAGACACAAAAAACAATGAAATTAATGAATTAGGACACATCGATCGACAAAGTCATGAAACATTTTAAAAAGCGTCTTTGAGATTTCACAAAAAGGATACTTATGGGGTCTGCTCTGACCCCTATTGGTAGGATGAGGGTTAAAGGGGTTCAAAGGTCACACTCACAGAAGCCCATGAGGACGAAGGCCCCAGCGATGATGACGAAGGTCTGCACGGTATCGGTGTACATCAGGGCAGCCAGTCCACCTGGTTACACACACACACACACACACGCAATTACACAATTATTTGTTCATTTAATTTATCAGTGACATACTACCTGACATAGATTCACATAGGTAAAATATGAGCCACACACACTGAAGACAGCTCTCTCTCTCTCTCTCTCTCTCTCTCTCCCTCTCTCCCTCTCTCCCTCTTTCCCTCTTTCTCCGTCTCTCAATTTCTCTCCATTTCTTTCTTTCTCTCTCTCTCTCTCTCTCTCTCTCTCTCTCTCTCTCTCTCTCTCTCTCTCTCTCTCTCATACACACACACACACACACACACACACACACAAGTACCTGTGACCGTGTAGAGGGCAGTGATCGAGAGCAGAGCGATGACAGCGACGTAGATGTTCCATCCTAAAGCCTGTTGGATGAACACAGCTCCAGAAAACATGTCCACCTGTGACCAGCAGGGGGCGAGAGAGTGTACAGAGACATAGGAGACAGTAGTATGCATGGCAAACTGTACATTGTTTGAAGTGCTGTACATTCGTGTCCGATTCCTTTTTAGCTATGACACTGCTGGACGGTATAGGTAGCGTTGCACACAGCCCTGTACTCACAGAGATCTTAGTGAAGATGTAGAGAAAGAGAGAGATGACGGAGAGATAGAGACTAATCCTGCCCCCTCCGAAACGCTTCTTCAGGTACTGGGGCATGGTAATCACCTAGGAAACGGGATCGAATCACCCAGGAAACAATAAGAATATGTATTGAAAATATGTTTTAATTTTATTGCTTCGCTTAGACACTTTATTCAGGGAGACAGAATAATACAAGGGTTGAGGAATCCTCCAGGGTGGACACAGTGTGTGTGTGTGAGTGTGTGTGTGTGTGTGTGTGTGTGTGTGTGTGGGTGTGTGTGTGTGTGTGTGTGTGTGTGTGTGTGCGTGCGTGCGTGTGTGCGTGTTACCCCGGCTGTGAGATAGACAGGTACAAACAGCCAACCCAGAAGCAGGACGATGAACAGAGCCTGGAACACACACAGAGAAGAAGAGAGAACTGGGTGGTAAATATTCATCCTGATTGGTTTAATGCTAAGATCACATAAAAAAGCGACTTTAAAGATTTGTATGAAACAAGATATCTTAATCACAAAGTTACAATAAGATATATACCTGTTTTTCGATAGACTTAGACAAAAAAAAGCACCAGCACAAAAGGACACACTGCAATTATTACTGCGAGAATAATTCATGTAGTATGTCCATAATACTGTGCTTCGGATAGACTTGGATGCTGATCGAATCAGCTTACAGAAATCATGAATCTGTCTGGGTATAAAGCTAAGCTTCAACATGTTATTTCATTAGCAAAAAAGAATGGAGCAAGCTAGAACTAGTGGATTATTCAGTTTTACTTGCAAAGCATATTGCACTTAATGCATCTCATGTGGCGTTTGCTGCTTACGTTCCACTCAAAGCCCCCGACAGCGATGCCGCTGGCTGCCCCAGTGCCGGCCAGGCCCACAAAGTGACCACTGCCGATGTTACTGGCAAACAGAGAGGCGCCAACCTGAGGCAAGGGAAGAAACCGTTCATCGCGCATACTGGAGTCTTCCCTTCGAATTCATGATAGTTCAGATGAAATGCACAGTGGGTACAGTAATTTATGTTACATTGTAACAGGCTCAATTACGGAGCGGGGGAGTGCTCTTCGAGGTCATGTACATAAGAATATTACAAATAATTACCCATAAAAGTTTTCATATACAGTGGAAAAACTGCCCTGGTTGCCATAGTAATTCCACTTGAATAAATCAAATAACTTCTGCCCAGAGTGGTAGAGACGTATACTTTCAGTAGAGTATTAAAACTATTATTAACACATTTTCACTTACAGGGTTGACCCATGCCATACAGTGTGGTACACTATATGTATAAAGAACCAGACTGAAACGGTTCAGTTTGGTTTGGTTCGGTTCAGTTCAGTAAGGGGCTGTGGTGTGAAAATGACTTTCGAATGGAACTCACCGGCCACCATGTCATGGTGCGACCAGCCAGGAAGTAGCCTCCCACTGTACCCCGATTAGTCCGTGACATGGACTGAAACACACACACACACACACACACACACACACACACACACACACACACACACACGAGAGTTACTATATGCCTACAATTTAAAATCTTTTTAATTATAACTATAAAGAAAGGGTCTAAACATTATTCTCTTTTATCCATCTTTCTCTCACGCAGTCCCACACTCTCACCCAGACGCCAACGCCGATGACCATAACAAAGTACCCCACGATGACGCCGATGTCAGCGGGATTGTTGATGGTTACCACGGCATCCGCGGCGGGGATGGGGCCTGCCGACGCAGTTTTCATGTGGCCTGGCACGGGGAGTTTATCTCCGATACCTGAATATCGGAACAGGTAGCTAACATCAGCGCCGCCCCTGACTAAAAAACTTTAACCTTTTCTCCTTTTGGAACACAATTATATGGAATTGTGGAACACTATTCTTAAAAAAATGTACAGGACAAATACAACAATTACACCAACTCTTGATTTAAAAGTCTCTCTTATACATTGGTGTCCTCTCCTCATACTGAAGTGTAAGAAAATAACATGACCTATATCAACCTGAGTAGGATTCGAAATATCAGCTTAATATTCTGAAAATATTACTGAGAATATCATCAGATCATTGGACATAACTAATGTTCAACGGTGATCTCCAGTTGGAGAAATATAACACAAATTATCTTGACCAGTGTAGTCTGAGTGAAGCCAAAATATCCTAAACAATAACACCCGTAATAGTACCATAACTCAGATCTGATCATTCTGTCAATAATCCAAATCACAAAAGAAATTAAAAAAAAGTTATTATCTCTTTTACTTACAAATCCAAACAGAGAGGTTGTCTTAATAACCAAGATGGAGACCAAGCAAGAAAGGACTGGGCGAAGGCTGCTTCTGGTCAATAGTGGTTGGACCTTGGATCAACTTTAGCATAACAAGCTGATTCAGTGGTTTAATAAGGGCACAAATTATTAACCTCTGGAAAAATATACATTGTACACTTCAGCATTAACTGACTCTCCCCTGACCCAGCACACTGTTCCTCATACGTTTACTCAACATTACTATTTTTATGTTCATATTCTGCTCTCAAATTTTTTATATACATATACATATATATATATATATTTTTTTTTTTTTTATTGCTGCCTAGAATTAACACACGACCAAGAATGTGACATACGGTATTTGACAAGTAATCTTTAGACAAGAGGGATTCAAATGATCAGTAAATGATGTGTGTAATGATCCAGTCCTCTAGAAAATAATATAAGCAAATATTAATTTAATAATTTCATAGAACAACTTTCATCAAAATGTCCATTATTCTTTCAGTTCCAAAAAACAAAACAAAAAAAAAACAACACATAGGAATCACCAGATTGTAAGTTACTTATTTATGAAGAAAGTGAAAGGAGTGAGGATTTAGGGGGAAACAGTCCACTGTGTGGAAACTTGTTACAAACACATCTGAGCCTTGTTTCCACCACAAAGCCAACCAGAACTGGCTAGCTTTGGCTTTTTTGGTCAAAAACAGTTGATTCCTTATCCTCATCTTTGTTAATCAATTGCATATCTACTCCAGAGGGATAGTATCAACTCTACGCATAGTTGCTATTGAAGCCCTACGTTAGTAAGCAAACCAGTAGGGCTAAAGAGCGTAACAGGCATTGGTGAACCCTGCTGGCTCTGTGGTGGAAACCAGGCTTCTTCAGTTCAAATAATAAACGCACATACATACTGAACACACACACAGAAGGCATCAAACATCTCACGCGATCTCAGGGCATGAACACACAACTCTACGCAGGCAAGAAGCAACTGAAGTTCATTGTTGTCCATTAGTGCCCTGATGCCTTTAATAGGCAGAGGAAAAATGAAACAACTCATACTGAAGATGGAAGCATCCACTCTGGCTATGTCAGTGTGTAAAAATGGGATTTGGACACAACTCCAAAGTCTCCGCAAAGATTTAAAGGTTCGAAAAGATTTAAAGGTAACGGAAAGAATAAACGTTCTTCGAAATGAAAGAGGGATTTAAAAAAGTGCCATGCTCCTTTGCATCTGTCCCTGGATGATAGGGACATCAATAATACAGATGGGTAGGATGTTTAAAAGTGTTTTCTGAATAAGCCCTGAGTACTTCCACCACTTCTTGAGACACGGAATTCAACATTGAACTACTTTCCTGTGGATTCTGGTGACTCCCGATTCAGAGAATCACAATTCAATAAATAGGCTAATAAAAAAGGGAAACTCATATCGCTGATGCATTTAAAACGATCAAAGGGTCGAGTTTTCCCACTTAGAACTTCTTCCTTTCGGGATGGATATATGTGCGAAATGGAAAGGGTTTTCAAACCACTTAACATATTCATTGTTACATTTGTTTGAAACAAAATTATATATTTTTTTTTGATAAAAAAAAAAAAAAATCTAAGATGTTTGTAAGACTGTGCCCCTAAAAAACTGGTCATAAGAAAAAACAAACACTATGTTCAAAATCAAGCCTTGAATACATTCAAATAAGACTCCAACTTTCTCAAACTGACTAAGCTGAAGCATGTTTGCTGTCATGGCAAACAGCATTCTATTACAGTACATTCAGAGAGAGGGGGGGGGGGGGGGGGGGCACTGCAGGGCTAGGGTTCAGTTCACTAATCATTTTAATTCAAAGACTAAAAACATTTTAACATCCAGTTTTGTCTTATATTAAAACCAATACTTTCGTCTTTAACTCTCTCAGGTTTCTGAAAAATCACTAAGTCCTACTGGGTTCTGATCACACTTCATTTGTCAAATTTACCTGCAGGCCCTATTAAAAATGACAAACCCAATGTCATTGTGGGCAACTCTCTAAAATAATAAATAGCATGTTTGGGGTGAAAAAATTCATTACTTATTGCGTTGAAAATTACTCAAGTTTTTTTAAGTACTCACTTTTTTAATCTATTTTAATAATAGGCATAACTTCACCTTAAAATTAAATTACTTGTCAAAAATGTATATTAAAATGTACGACCACTTCCTGAAATGAGTGAACTGACCCCAACTCTGGCGTGACAAAAGCGTTCTTCAACCGTAAGTTAAGACATCAAACCTATTGTCAATGATGACCCGTGAGATCTGGTTCAAAATACGACTTTTAGAAGAGCACCTTATTTCAATAACAATACTGCCACACAGTTTCCCCCTCGCCCCATTGGTCCAGCCACCCGTCCAGCCAATCCCTGTTGGACTTAGCCCTCGTCGTCGCCTCGAGAGTTGTCTTTGGCCGTCCGGAGTCGGGACAGAATGTGCTTTTTGGGGAACTTGAGCGTGGTGCAGCCGAACTGACTGACCCCGCCCGTCTCGCCCGGTAGTTTCTCCCGCCTCTGGACCCAGCTCCGCCAGCCGGGCTTCCAGCAGTACACGCTGTCGTAGAACCGCGAGCCGTTCTCCCCGCCCAGCACGTATATCCTCCGCTTCCACCGGGCCACTCCGCCCGCCGCGATCCGCCTGGGCAGGCCGGGGAACACCACGGGACTGGGGGCCCGGTCGCTGCCGCCGCCGCCCCCCGCCCCCGCCGCCGCCGCCGCCGCCGCCGCCCCCCGGTCCGTCAGCGCCGCCCCGCCCCCGGTCACCTCCCGCTCCGCCCCGGAGCCCCGGCCCTCCCGGAAGAAGAGCACGCGCCCCGTGGCGTCCAGTGGCTCCAGGTGGGTGTAGTTCCCGTCCAGGAACTTGGTGGCGTCCCTCATGTAGCCGCCGATGGCGCACACGCCGCCGCGCACCGCCACCCCGCCCGCCAGGCAGGTGGCGCCGGAGTCCAGCGCCACGCGGGTCCACGAGTCCTGCAGGGTGTTGTAGATCAGCACCCCGGAGTGCACCACCGCCCGGTTCTGCTCCAGCGTGGTCCCGCCCAGCAGGTAGAGGCGGCCGCGGAGCGCGGCGCAGGCGAAGGAGCGCAGCGGCAGGGGGAGCCGGGGCCCCGGGGCCCAGCGCAGGCTGGCCAGGTCCAGGGTCTCGCAGCTGTCCAGCAGGGCGGAGCGGTTGCAGCCTCCCAGGGCGTAGAGCGCCTCGCCACAGCCCAGCAGGCCCAGCATGGCCCGGGGCTGCGCCATGGGGGGCCTCTCCAGCCAGCGGTCCAGCACGGCGTCGTATTCGTGCGCCGCCGCCGACACCGCCCCCCCCCGGAGGATGCCCCCGGCCACGAACAGCCGCCCGCCCACCGCGGTGCAGCCGGGGCACAGGAGCGAGCCCAGCGCCGCCAGCTTCTCCCACTTCCCCGTGCGCGGGTCGAAGCAGTCCACCGTGAAGTCGCGCTCCCTCAGGCGGCCGCCGCCGCCGCCGCCGTCGTCCTCGTCCTCGCGCGGCTTCAGGTCCACGCAGACGATCTTCTTCTCGAACATGCCCTCCCGGGGCCTCAGGGGCCCGCCCGGCGCCCCGTCCCCGGCCGCCCCCAGCTCCTGGCTCAGCCTCCGGCTCTCCTCCTGGGACAGCAGGCCGGGCCTCAGGTGGTGGAGGAGGCCCGGCATGTGGCCGTAGCGCTCCAGGGGCCGGTGCTCGGCCCAGCGCCGCGCCGCGTCGTACACCTCGGCCTCGGAGTCCACGCCCAGCCGGTCCGAGCCCAGGAGGCTGCCCAGGGTCCCCGGGTCCAGCAGCAGGAAGTCCTTCTGCCGGGCCACGCGGGGGAAGTGCTGGGCCACCAGGCGGAGGGAGGCGCGCAGGAGGAGCTGGTCGTGGTGGGAACGCGCCAGGGAGTACATTCCCAGGCAGTTGTCCACAGACAGGTGCTCGAACAGGAACCTGAGGGGAGGAGGAAATCACAGGAAGAGAAAAGGGGAGAACGGACAGAAATAAAGAAGGAAAGCAATTCAAAAAGGGAGAAGGAGGGAAAGAAAGTGAGGAAGAATGAGTTGAGGGGAAGAGAGTGAGAAAAGAAAAGGTGGAAGATGAGAAGAGAGAACAGGGTGACAGCAGAAAGAAGGAGCAAAGCTTACTATCAAACACAACATCAATATTTACTGAGCCATCAAACACAGCAGTGTCCGGCGGTAACCGTGACAACGGTCACCTGGAGCACAGGTCCTGCAGGGGCATGACTTGAAGCCGATTGGCTGCCACAAACAGGTCTTCCGCGGTGTCCAGGCACAGCCCCGCCTCCCCGGTGTAGACGAATTGGATCACAGTCTCCATGACGGACGGCGTCACCTCCTCCAGTCGGATCTCAGTGAGGCGGGACTCCACCAACGGGCTGGTGAACATGGCGCGGAAATACGGGCTCACCGCTGCCAAGAGGACTCTGAAGGAGAGATGGAACAGAGAAAGAATGGAGGGAGGTTGGGAGGGAGGGATTAAAGAAAGAAGTAGTTGAACAGAAAGAGAGAAGATGTAAATAGGAAAAGAGACAGTGAGAAGAGAGGGAGAGAGGGAAAAAATGTATTCTAGGAGACGAGTAGATCTCACAATGCTTTGATGCTTTTGAGTAATGTATGACACTACTGTACTGTACTGTTTCATTCACAATACAAGTACCATATTTATAGTCAAGTTTTTAATTAATACTGGGACTTCGAATGCCATATTTTGTACCTGCAGGAACATATACGAGAAAGGAGAAAGATGCAACATTTAGCCGACAAACATTTCTTAACATAATACATGTTTTAAAATGAGCTAGTCTGCAGTTATGCACGAAAATGATAATGGCCATACTTTTTTCAAATCTCCCAGAAATATCTCCTATTAATAGAGATTGGGTTTTCCCACTTTTAAATTGGACATCTTGTACTGTGCACTGCACACACCGTGAGGATTCAATCATTTTAAAGTGTTTGGGGGTTATTACAGTATTGACTGTTTTCTGAAGTTACTAAAGTATGGATAGAGGTAGTAATCGGTATTTGAATAGGCCTACCTGTGACACATGAACCTCTTGCCTTCCACAAGCAGGGTGACATCACACAACTGCTGGGCATCCAGAAGCTGCTTCAACCCTGGGACAGAAAAGAAAGGGTGAAGGGGAAAGAGAGAGAGAGAGAGAGACAGAATGAGATAGAGGGAGGGAGAGAGCGAGCGAGAGAGACAGAGACAGAAAGAGATGGAATTATAATAGCACACTTGAGTTCAGGAGTGTTTCCCCCTATGCATGTTATTGTAAGTAGGCCTAGTATATAAGTAATAGGATTACAAAACCAGGAAGGGGCACTTCTTATCTCTATTCTAGAAGCAGACTGTGTCTACATGAGAGCTACAGTTTTCATCAGAACCTGGTTTGAGTGGATCTTCCAAAATTCTCAAAGTAAGAGGCAGGGCAAATACGGCTCTACGTCAAGTCACCATGGTAGCAGTACATTGACTATCTCTCCTCCTGCTGAATGCCTCTTGCCCCGTTTCTCACCATGAGTCACGTAGTCCCCCAGAGGAGTGCTGCTGTCGTCGGGGAAGTCTTCCTCCTCGGAGTCGCTGTCCGACAGCGGTTCTCCCCCTCCCCCGTCTGCGTCCTGCCACGGTTGGGGACGCCAGGTCACTGATCCCCCCCGCGCCGCACTCATCTGGAGGACACAAAAGAAAATACAGACAGAAAAAGAATGGTTATCAAGCCTGTAACAGTGACGTTCACTTGACATCACATCGGACCTCACTGAATAAATCATGCCCCTACACATACACAATCAAATGTCTGCCGCTAAATGAATCATTAGTCTATATTCCTACGTTTTGGACTTTAATGTTTACCTTCGCCGGTCGCTTTTTCTTTCCCACTGTGAATGTGTGGTGGGTTATCAACAGAGAAGAGTCAGGCAGTCAGAGCGGCTTTCATAAGCTAACTTCAGTTAGCGCCCGTCTTTTTAGATAAAGTTATCAAGTCCGACACGTCGGTTTCGCTCTTGCCATCCGTATGACTTATCCTGCCACCCCCTCTGTACGCCTTGCCCGTCCTTGAGTGAGTAAATCTGGCCTTCTGAGATAGGCGCATCCCGGTGCAGGGTTCACAGCAAGCCCCATGCAGAATCACAACACAACAGAGAACGAGAGCCCGGTGGCTTGTTGGCTACTACTCCTCTACAAATCTCACGCCCAAAACACATCATTCTTCGAACATCACATAAGAGTCCCACACACAATTCATTCATGCTGGTGAACCTGCTATTAAACAATAGTTAAGTACAGAGGATAACATTTCTAGGTAATACTTCCCATGTCGGAGCCGAGTTACTGCAAAGCAAAGATTCCGCTAATTTCATTGGCTAACCTTTGAACCGTGGCGTGTTGTGTGGGGTTCACTCGTGTTCTCCATATCGCTCTTAATACATTTGCTTGTGAAACTTTTCACCTTTGGCTGTATTTTTTCAAATAATATATCATAAATTCGTTCATAGAGTATTTATACGACAATTTTCAGTCAAATGTTTCAAAAAGTATTTCAGCATTGTCTCATATGATTGGTCGCATTCACATTTACACCGCCTCCATTGAATAGATTTACTTCCGCATTTAAATATGGCGACTTGCATTGGCATAGTCGCAAGGCTTAGATGCTCAACATTTCATGTCTTGAAACCGTTATCAAAGCAGCATGCGAGGCAGAAAACGAAATTATTAACGCCGCACCGCTTGGCCCACCAAGGCGCCCGCAGCAGTCTGTATGAACATGTCCGAGAGGGCTACAGTGACAAGCCGCAGCTGGACATGGGACTGGTTTGTGAGGAGACTGACAAAGTCATAGCCAATGTGGAGAGCAGGAAGGGAGACTTGCGAGGAGAGGATGTCAGAGAAATTGTAAGAATTTGTATTCGTTATTGCGTGTTTCGTGTATAGACTAAGGAAGGTGCTGTTGCACATTTATATTACAGTGACATTATGAAAACATTAATCGTGCCATGTCCTCTAAGATTCGAGAAAGATGTAAGCTAAATTATGCACTCTGCAAAGTAGCCTCTCTCTTTTTCGGACCAGACAAAACCAGCTTTACGCTCTATATTGGCTGTATTGTATCATGAAAAATATAATTCAGTATGATGTGCTGAACAACTTTTTGTGCAACCCGTCCTCGCAATGTCTGTGTGTTTGTTTTTCAGGTTCGTGTGTGGCAGCAGCTCCAGACAGTCAGAAAAGACATCTCTGAGCTGGAACAGAGGAAGAAGCAGATCAGTGAGAGTGTCAGAGCTCTAGTGGTCAGTATGGATTCAAGAAGAGGTTTGAATAACATTATCAAATATGCGGTGGTCATGGATTCTAACATTCTTGTGCAACGTTGGCCATAACCAGTTGCACTCTTGTGTTCTATCTTTATAGGAGCAGAATGACAAGAAATCCCTTGGTAATGTAAGTTATGCTCTTGTTCTTTGGTATGTATTTTATCTATCTGTCTGTCTGTCTGTCTGTCTGTCTGTCTGTCTGTCTGTCTGTCTGTCTGTCTGTCTGTCTGTCTGTCTGTCTGTCTGTCTGTCTGTCTGTCTGTCTGTCTGTCTATCTATCTATCTAGAGAAATAGCCTACAGGTTACATGCGATCACATATTCTAAGTCTTATGATTCTTTCTTGTACAGTAGAATGACATTCTAATCGTCTCAAAGCTTTCGCTAGGTTGTCATTGTTTCTGAGCTAAAGAAAGCAAAATTAGTAGCAAGCA
Organism: Aplochiton taeniatus; assembly: GCA_017639675.1. Lineage (NCBI taxonomy): Eukaryota > Metazoa > Chordata > Actinopteri > Galaxiiformes > Galaxiidae > Aplochiton > Aplochiton taeniatus. The sequence continues at coordinate 15,964,439 of CM030182.1, forward strand.
GTTACAATTGTACTAGAACAATGACGTCTCTCTCTGGCTTTAGTGACAGTACTGAGTCTTAAGACGTTGGTTTTGACCCGCCATTTTAGTTACCGGAATACAAGCAGGCGAGAGAAGAGGGCCGTGAGATCCGCGGGCGTCTGAGTAAGCTGTACCCCAGAGAGAGTGACCTGGAGCAGGAGCACTATGGACGCGCACTCAGGCTGCCCAACACCACACACCCTGACGTGGTTAGTGAGCACACACACACACACACACACACACACACACACACACACAAGGACATAGACACACGGCCAAACAGACACACAGGTGCATAGACGCACACAGATACAAAAAAAAAAAACGACCTCATGAAAATATGCCTTTGCGCAAATGTATTATTCTTTAAACTTTCTCTTCCTGTTCCTCAGCCAATCGGAGATGAGAGCCAGGCCAGAGTGGTGGAGCTGGTTGGACAAAAGCGAGGTGGGAGGGGTTTAAAGAATAGTGATGAACATGCTATACAGTTTTTATATATTAAAAAAATATATAAAAGTCTGATAGATCCTGTCGTTATTTCGCCATGTAGTCTCATCATGCATGTAACCGTAAAGACTCAAAAAAAATATATTGTTCCTTTATTTTATTCTGTTTCTGGCAGAGTTTGACTTCAAACCCAAAGGTCACGTAGAACTTGGAGAGGAGCTAGGCCTCATCAGACAGAGGTGGGACAGATGCTTTCCATTCTATCCTATTTCTATGTCTATTCTATTCCAATGTAATTGTCTGTTGTATAGACCCTGCAGTACACATCAGGGTTCGTATGTTATTTCTACCGTACCGTGTACAGCTGTTGTTTGATGAGCCTTGTTGTTCCGTTGTGGGTTGTGTGCGCCTGTAGGCCTGTCCCTTGACTTGATGGCTGGTTAATATTAGATGAGATCTGTCTCTCTATTCATTCTCATATTAATGTCGGTAAAGTAGGTTGGGTTAGCTTCCAGCTGAGGCCTGAGGTGGCTAGACGTTCAGTTTAAACATCT
>CM030182.1:15970460-15972960 GCA_017639675.1 Aplochiton taeniatus
AGGACATTGACATTCAACCTAAAAAATATATTTTGCCAGTTAATCGATTTGCTTACTAGGTTTGAGGCTATTTCTTTCCTTGTAAATATGTCTAATAACGGTATTCTAATGCCGTAAGACTTCTTCCGTGTCTTATTTTAGACACGACGATAATAGGATTTCAGGATAAACATCGTAGACCCGATGTTTGCTTGTATATGTGGCCTAGGCTATTATATAGCAGATGTTGCTAAGTGTACATGCATCTACGTCTATTGTAACCTATCTTTTAAGGAATTGTATCTTCATAAAATATTTGTACAGGCAGAATGCACCGATTTCTTTGGGGGCTATTCAACCGCGCATATAGCTACCTACCAATTGAAGCCTTTCTTGGCTATTATTTCGAAATGTCTAATATACACACAGCAGATTTGAAAACTGTATTAACATTCTTACTGAAGTTTATTGTCAAGCTCAAAACAGATCACTGGAAGGCTAAATGCAGATTAGTTGTCCCGCGCACATGTTAGGGACATAGCGCACTTGCGCTCTTAATTTGGCGTAACATGCATTAGTTAATCATTCTGGCCAGGGTAGCCCTTTGCAGTGTTCTAAATGTGTTTATTATTATAATGTTAACCAATTTATATTGACCCAGTATGGGGACTTTATGTGGTAGGTTTATTGTCGAGATTTTTATAAAAGATAACTATAAAAAAGGAATTTGTGACGTCTCCAAATATCAGGAGCCAATTTGATATTACTTCTAAGTCCATAGGCATAGCTTTTTTCAAAATGCTGCCTATCAATTTCAATATGCAATAGGCTACCAGAGACTCATAACCCGAAACCTGTCAGAAAGCTCTTCCAAAATGCGCCTTATTGTTTTGTTTTGGGGTGTGTGTTCCAGAACTGGTTTTGAACATAAAATAAAAAGCGTGATATTTGAATGCACACTTCTACCCTTATTCAAGAGATGTGTACTCCATCCCACTAGTATTGAACCGTATGGAAAACAGACAAAAACAAACACAAACCATTCCTTCTTATCTCATTTCCATCAGTAACGCGCTGTGAGCCAAGTGGACACCATGCACAACAAGACCAAACATTACAGTTTCAGTTTTATCTTTGTACTTAAAGGCTGTATTCGTTTTAACGAAGGGTAAACTTTCAATTTTGAGAACCCTGTTCAACGCGATTATAGTTCTAATGTCTTGTTTTTACTCATATCCAGTCCTATATGGTGCCTAACCATTTTAAAGCAATCGCACAGTAAAGTTGAAGACATTCCGCTGCCATTATCCAGCTTTAGTGTGCGTTTTGGTGATGTGTATAAGTAGTTTGGTCAGCAATCGTACAGTAAAGTTGAAGACATTCCGCTGCCATTATCCAGCTTTAGTGTGCGTTTTGGTGATGTGTATAAGTAGTTTGGTCAGCAATCGCACAGTAAAGCGGAAGACATTCCGCTGCCATTATCCAGCTTTACTGTGTGTTTTGGTGATGTGTATAAGTAGTTTGGTCAGAGCAGGTGATAGCAGGACAAGCTGATCAACCGGGAGGATCACACTGAGAGGACTGGCATGGCGCCGGAATTACAGAGGGGAACACACACACACACACACACACACACACACACACTGTATATATATAGACATTTGTTCTTACATCAACTTCAATTTGTCTGTTATTTTTGGTCTTTCTCAATCCTTCTCTCTACTCACACACACACACATACACACATATGCAGAGACTCAGCAATCGTCAACATCACTTCATCCCTCTATTTCGGTTATAGCAATCTCTCTCTCTCTCTCTCTCTCTCTCTCTCTCTCTCTCTCTCTCTCTCTCTACTGTGGGGGAGCCCTGGGGATCCCCACCTCTTCCTGTTTGGAAAATGAAAACGAATTGAATCAAGGGAGAGAGAACGAGAAAGAGGGAAAGAGGATGGCAAAAGAGGGGTAGTTGAGGTAGATAGCCAAAGAGGGATATTAGAGGACTGAGAGAGAGAGACTTTCCAGTGCCTTCTGCCATGTTACCGTGTTGACAAGCTTAAGGTAAAGAGGACACGGAGCCACCCACGCCTTTGTCACCAGCCAACGAACTACATCAATACCCAGCCACCAGGCCATTAGACTGCCGTATCCTTTCAAATGAACTACATTACCCAGCCACCAGGCCATTAGACTGCCTTATCCTTTCAAATGAACTACATTACCCAGCCACCAGGCCATTAGACTGCCTTATCTTTTGAAATGAACTACATTACCCAGCCACCAGGCCATAAGACCGCCTTATCCCACACTCCAGTGTTTCTGCACCTTTCAAATGAACTGCATTACCCAGCCACCAGGCCATAAGACTTCCTTATCCTTTCAAATTAACTACATTACCCAGCCACCAGGCCATTAGACTGCCTTATCTTTTCAAATGAACTACATTACCCAGCCACCAGGCCATTAGACCGCCTTATCCCACACTCCAGTGTTTCTGCACCTTTCAAATGAACTACATTACC
>CM030182.1:15977960-15985460 GCA_017639675.1 Aplochiton taeniatus
CGACTACATCAACAAGAGTTTTAAAGTGCATGCACACTGTGAGAACCCCTTGTTTAGGTTCAGGGGGCGTACTGGCACTTCAATAACATGAGATCTACAGGATCTATATTTGACATGTACTATAATTGGTCATATCAACAGCAGATCCACAGTCAAGTCACAGTCCATTAACCATATATGACAGCGATGCTCCTACTCTGAGATACTGAATAGGTCTGGGCCACTGGTCGCTAAGCAACACGCTCAGTACAGTCAACATCTAAACACTCCTACTCTGAGATACTGAATAGGTCTGGGCCACTGGTCGCCAAGCAACACGCTCAGTACAGTCAACATCTAAACACTCCTATTCTGAGATACTGAAAAGGTCTGGGCCACTGGTCGCTAAGCAACACGCTCAGTACAGTCAACATCTAAACACTCCTACTCTGAGATACTGAATAGGTCTGGGCCACTGGTCGCTAAGCAACACGCTCAGTACAGTCAACGTCTAAACACTCCTACTCTGAGATACTGAATAGGTCTGGGCCTTGGGGAGCTGAGGAACACACAGGCTGGGCCGCACCAGGAGTACGGCTGTCCAGCACCGATTCAATGTGGCTCAGGAGCGAGGAGAAGAACAGGGGGACGCCCTCGTAACCTGAGTGAGGGAGAGAGAGAGAGAGAGAGAGAGAGAGAGAGAGAGAGAGAGAGAGAGAGAGAGAGTGAGGGAGAGAGAGAGAGAGAGAGAGAGAGAGAGAAAGATAGAGAGAAAGAAACATAAAAAGAGAGAGAGAGAGAGAGAGAGAGAGAGAGAGAGAGAGAGAGAGAGAGAGAGAGAGAGAGAGAGAGAGAGTGAGGGAGAGAGAGAGAGAGAGAGAGAGAGAGAGAGAGAGAGAGAGAGAGAGAGAGAGAGAGAGAGAGAGAGGGGAGGAGGAAGAGAGGACGTTAGACATCAGGAATGACGAATGAGGGAAAAGAAGGTGACAAAGAGGAATGCTAATAAATAAGAGAGTTCATTGACTCACAGAACTGAGGGCGTAGAGTGGCATATAACTGTGAGATTCAAAAGGTAACTCGAGAGACAATGGGGAAAGAGTGAATGGAGAAGACGATTCGGAGGACAAGAGAAAGTGGAGGAGACCCCCCCCCATGTGTCCCCCCCACCTGGGAAGACGTTGATGTCTATGACGGTGAGCGTGTGTGTGTGGATGTTCAGGATGACGTCCACTCCGAACAGAGCCATGCCCAGCTGGACCCTCAGCTCTCGGACCAGAGCACGGAGCGCCTCAGGGCTGGGAGGGGGCGGGCGTGGCGTCTGTTCATCCAGCTAAGGGGGAAGGGGGGGGGGGGGGAGAGATGGGGGCAGATTCAGGTTCCAGAAGGGGGAAAGGAGGGAGAGATGGGGGCAGATTTAGGATCCAGAGGGGGGGAGGAGGGAGAGATAGGGGCAGATTTAGGATCCAGAGGGGGGGAGGAGGGAGAGATGGGGGCAGATTTAGGATCCAGAGGGGGGAAGGAGGGAGAGATGGGGGCAGATTTAGGATCCAGAGGGGGGAAGGAGGGAGAGATGGGGGCAGATTTAGGATCCAGAGGGGGGAAGGAGGGAGAGATGGGGGCAGATTTAGGATCCAGAGGGGGAAGGAGGGAGAGATGGGGGCAGATTTAGGATCCAGAGGGGGGGAGGAGGGAGAGATGGGGGCAGATTTAGGATCCAGAGGGGGGGAGGAGGGAGAGATGGGGGCAGATTTAGGATCCAGAGGGGGAAGGAGGGAGAGATGGGGGCAGATTTAGGATCCAGAGGGGGGGAGGAGGGAGAGATGGGGGCAGATTTAGGATCCAGAGGGGGGGAGGAGGGAGAGATGGGGGCAGATTTAGGATCCAGAGGGGGGAAGGAGGGAGAGATGGGGGCAGATTTAGGATCCAGAGGGGGGAAGGAGGGAGAGATGGGGGCAGATTTAGGATCCAGAGGGGGGAAGGAGGGAGAGATGGGGGCATATTTAGGATCCAGAGGGGGGGAGGAGGGAGAGATGGGGGCAGATTTAGGATCCAGAGGGGGAAGGAGGGAGAGATGGGGGCAGATTTAGGATCCAGAGGGGGGGAGGAGGGAGAGATGGGGGCAGATTTAGGATCCAGAGGGGGGAGGAGGGAGAGATGGGGGCAGATTTAGGATCCAGAGGGGGGGAGGAGGGAGAGATGGGGGCAGATTTAGGATCCAGAGGGGGAAGGAGGGAGAGATGGGGGCAGATTTAGGATCCAGAGGGGGGAGGAGGGAGAGATGGGGGCAGATTTAGGATCCAGAGGGGGGGAGGAGGGAGAGATGGGGGCAGATTTAGGATCCAGAGGGGGGAAGGAGGGAGAGATGGGGGCAGATTCAGGTTCCAGAGGGGGAAAGGTGCGAAAGAGAAACGTTACGGGTGGCAGTTGGGAGTCAGAAGAGTAAAGGAGAAGACAAAAAGGATGGACAGAAGAAAAAGAGGAGGGACTAGGGAATTAATAATATATTCATAATAATATTTAAATGTATTTATTTATTATGAATATATGGGTTTGAGAGCTGAAGTAGATTAGTCTTGACAGTACAGCAACAGCATTCAATTAGACTCTGGAGTTGATTACACACTGACAGCAGTAACCTAGGCTACACACTGACGGCTAATGGCGCAGAGTGTATACTGACCGCAGTAACCTAGGTTACACACTGACAGCAGTAACCTAGGTTACAAACTGACGCCACAGAGTGTAAACTGACCGCAGTAAGCTGAGAGCTGGACTCTGGCTTCGACACCTCGTGGCTGTTAAAGAAGATAGTCTTCCTTTCTGAAGGCACAAGAACAACATTTCAGAACACAAGATTGGTTAGTGATAGACTAGAGATGTAGAAATACATTTGTAAATGATATATTACATTAGAACACATTATACCACAATAGAATGTTATAGACTCGAATATAACGCAATAGAACAGAATAAAATAGGATTGAATAAAATTGAATAAAATAGAAAAAGCAACAATTCAGAATGAAACTGCAGGGCTAACCACAGGGTCCGGAGGGAAAGTTTTTTAAGGAGGGTCTCTCCACATTAAAGTGTTGGTCTCCCACCACAAACACTTTGTGCAGCACAGCCCCGTGACTGACAAAGCTCTGTAGAATACAAGGGGGACGGACATCTGCCAGAGCCCCGGGGAAGAAGACCAGAGACATCTGGACGGAGACACAGCAGGGACAAAACACTTTGTTTTTTTTTTGAGAAGTACATTTGGACTGGATGTCAGCACGGATGGAGGAGTAAATCACTGACCTCATGTGACAGAGATCCATGGGCCACTCTGGTCTTACAGACTGAGGTAGAAAACAAATAGACAAATGAAATAAATAAATAAGATCATTATATAGGCCAGCCTATAAGTTAGTTCAATTATGTTTGTTTGCGTGGTGGCAGCCATTTTGAGTGTCAAAGAGTAATGATCCTGGTTTGTTTTTCTCTGTCCTAAACAAACTGACTTGTCAGGGGCCAGACTACATTCTCGCTATGTTCTGACATGCTGACATACTAGTATAGTGACTTGCTAGGGATAAGCTCATACAGGGGCCAGGCTAAATTATGGCATAATGACTTGCGGAAGATCAGAATATTTTCGGCCGTACTGACTTGAGATGGGACCACGCTATGTTCTGGCATACTGATTTTAGAGTGGCTATGTTCTGGAATACTGACTTGAGATGGGACCCAAGCTATGTTCTGGCATACCGATCTGAGATGGGACCAGGCTATGTTCTGCCATACTGAATTGAGATGGGACTAGCTATGTTCTGGCATACTGATTTTAGAGTGGCTATGTTCTGGCATACTGACTTGAGATGGGACATGGCTATGTGCTGGCATACTGACTTGAGATGGGACCAGGCTATGTGCTGGCATACTGACTGAGTGGGAAGCTGAGTCCTCTGGTCTCCACTGCCTCCTGGATTGAGGACAGGTCACTGGCTCTATGTATCTCCACGTACAGAGGGCTACAGATACACCAATCTGGCAAAAACATAAAAAAATGTATTGTTACGGATCCAGGAGAGCGTATTGCAAAGGATATGTCTTTCTCTGTTGTCCTGTAGCTAAATGAGAAGTTTGGAGTGTGTGTGTGTGTGTGTGTGTGTGTGTGTGTGTGTGGGTGGGTGTGTTTTCACCTCTCAGCGAGTTGTGTAGTCTGGACATGATCTTGTAGGAGGCGAAGCGGTCTAGAAGCTGAGTCATGGCGGGCAGAGGGTCCAGCAAAATCATACTGGGATGGGCAGACACATAGCTCTATAACACACACACACACACACACACACACACACGCACACACACACACACACACACACAGAAAGCACACACACACGTTTCTTGAAGCACACACAATGTTCCGATGACTACAGCATAATAACTCTGTGTCTGTTGTGTGTGGCTCATGTAACTTAACCCCGCTCTTTGGAGGGCAAATACTTTAACGTAACTTCAGAAGCGCTGAGCCAAACGTGCTAACCCTGCATTCCACACGACCGTCCAGCTTTATCCCGACGGTGCGTACGTTAACCACACCTGGAAGTTGGCGAGGAGGAGCTGCGATTGGCTCTCATGCTCGGCCTCCACGATGACGTCGGAGAGCTTGTGTACGATGAGGTGGAAGGGGCCCTGGGTCTCCAGCGGCTGACCCAGGTCAATCTGGTTGGAGCAGAGGACACACCGTACGCACAGAGGGAGTGGTGGTGGCAGTGTTTCATTTGAACTGTCAATAACTGCTTTTTAATTCACAAAATATCATGATGTGACTGTTGACTTTTGACTGTTACTATCTACTGTTATTCAAGTCAATAAAAATGTAAAATCAACAACAACTGCTGTATTTGTTGACTATACATCTTATACACAATACTAACGCCAAAACATTAGGCTCTAAAAATTAAATGTGTTCATTTTTTTAAAATCCTTTCATAATCAAGCAACCACATTAAGGGTCACAGCTTCTCATCCCTGGCGTCATATATTATATTTTTGAACCAAACCGTTTCAGATAGCAATAAACAGATCCACTGGCAGTACGTGTGAAGAGGGTTTAAATAATTCTGCATTGTCTTGACGTGATAAAAAGATAGAAGAGGCAGGTGGAGGTACCAATCGTATTGTATTGACCTTAAAGAGAAAGCTAAGAAGCAGGTGGAGATGGTATTAAGGACAGAACAGCCTTTTGTATTGACGCGATAGAGGGGAGCTATAGAAGCAGGTGGAGAGAGAACAGGTACTAAACGTATTGAGAGGCAGGTGGAGATGGTATTAAGAACAGAACAGTCTTTTGTATTGACGTGATAGAGGAGAGCTATAGAAGCAGGTGGAGAGAGAACAGGTACTAAACGTATTGAGAGGCAGGTGGAGATGGTATTAAGAACAGAACAGCCTTTTGTATTGACGTGATAGAGGAGAGCTATAGAAGCAGGTGGAGAGAGAACAGGTACTAAAAGTATTGAGAGGCAGGTAGTTCCAGGCATCTGCGACAGAGAGGACAGATGAGGCGGCCACCTGTGCCTGACAGTTAGACAGCAGAGTGGGTAAGAGAGAGAATATAGAATATAGAATATAGAATATAGAACAAACAGAAGGAGAGGGATGGAGACAGACATACAACACATAGAGGGGGAACGATGGAGGGATAGTGAGTGAGAGAGTTACAACACAGTAAGAGAGAGACAGAGAGAGAAATGAATAGAAGGAGAGACTGATTTCCAGTGAGAGTGAGAGATATATAGAGAAAGAGAGAGAGAGTGCATAGCATTTCATTTAAATGACGTGAAAACACTCTCTCTTTCTCTCTCTCTCTCTCTCTCTCTCTCTCTGTCTCTCTCTCTCTCTCTCTCTCTCTCTCTCTCTCTCTCTCTCTCTCTCTCTCTCTCTCTCTCTCTCTCTCTCTCTCTCTCTACCCTTTCTCGCTTTCTATTTTTCTCTCAATGCCAGGGATCACAGATTTTTTATCGTTGCCTGTCAGGTAGATTATACACAGGTTGTGTGACAGCCATATGTGTCTGCTATATGCATCACTGCTCTGGAAATAGCATGTATTCCCAATACAATTAAATTGTATAACTTCATAAATTATAAAATGAATTTAATACAATATGTTATATAAAAGTATGACATAACATTGACAAAACTGTCATCGACATTATATGTTTATAAATAGAAAATGTATTGCATTTTATTTCTGAAAATTGATTCCATCCCGGAGAATAAAATGAACAAATGTAATGTGCTTACCTCAATCACCTCGATCCCGCGGCTCCTGACGAGAGAATAAAAAATGTAAAAAGTATTAGTTTCCCCTTATGGCTGATTATTCTCTGCATATTAAAAAACATGCTCTTTGCCCAGAAGCAAGCAATCATCGTGAAGTCCTTCAATCTTTTGAGCGGTCCTGCACTTTGTAAAAAGTTGAGACTTACCCACAAAGTTCAGCAAAGGCGCTAAGATTCATCCGCTGGCGCTTCTTTGTGCTGAGACAGAATCCCACCCGACGACCAGACATCAGGAGAGAGGATGTGTGCTGTACAATACTTTGCTCATTCTAACCTATCTGTGTAGTTTCAGAACCAAACGTAGAGGGGGAGAGAGAGAGAGAGAGAGAGAGAGAGAGAGAGAGAGAGAGAGAGAGAGAGAGAGAGAGAGAGAGAGAGAGAGAGAGAGAGAGAGAGAGAGAGAGAGAGCGAGAGAGAGAGAGAGAGAGAGAGAGAGAGAGAGAGAGAGAGAGAGAGAGAGAGAGATAAAGATCGATAGAGAGAGAGAGACAGTGTGTGAGTATTGGCCTACAAAAGTTTGTCTCCCTTTTTCAGAGTTACATCGTATGTGGTAGTATTCTTTCTTAACCTGTATCGTCGGCTTATTATAGGCCAGTATGAAGCACTTCCTTAATGCGATGAACCAATAAAATGCGACATCTATCACACGGTTCACTGAAAAATAGAAAGAGAAAGTAAGAACTTGCAGGGACGTGTATCCCTTATTCTCCTTTGTCATTAGCTAACTTGACATGCTATAGCCTAACGTTTTAATATTGATCAAAACCGGTGAGGACGGGCGTATTTTAAGCTATTTGAATACAGGTACACCGCAAGTAAACTCCCGATACAAGTTCAAACAAGGTCAACAACTTGTTTCTTTTACTCGCAGAAAAATGTCGCGAGGCTCTAACGCAGGTTTTGACCGACACATCACCATTTTCTCGCCGGATGGCCGCCTCTATCAAGTCGGTAAGATAATGTTTTATAACATGCTCACCTTTTACCATGCCAGGTGATCTGGATGAGGGGCAACTGGTTTACTGTGCATTGCGCCGTGAAGAACATAACATTAGGAGCTCGCTGATTTCTGACTTTTTTTTATTTTAAACGCTATTTGCTAAATGACAAAAGCATGCAATTTACGCTATTGATTTGGTTTTATGTGCTGCAGGTTACCATATGCTAAACAGTGTATCGCGGCTAGACGATGCGT
>CM030182.1:15990460-15992960 GCA_017639675.1 Aplochiton taeniatus
TAATGTTCCACTTCTGGAACGGGCTCGTCAGCTCAACCTCGCCAGGCCGTATAAGTATATAAATTAAGTATATTATGATTTTCACCTCTTAAGTTTCTGTGTGCGAATTTAAGTTCCCTTCTAAGATTTTAGTTTGTTCAGCCATTGCATTCTGTGTAATGCTTCTTTCGAGTAAAGATAATAAGACTCCGTTTGGAGCCATTTCAGTTAGCCCTACTTAGTCTTCAGTGTTTTCCTTTTTTTTTTTTTTGCTTTATTTTATTTTATTTTTTGCTTTAGTCACTGGGTTAGTGTGTACCTGGGCCACCACCATTTTTTTAACCAACTTCATACTAACATTTTACGGCTATTCACACGATTTAATAATTCGTGATCTGCATTATTTGAGCCATTCTAATGGACTGCTGAAAAGTCCATTGGTCTTAGAAAAAAATTGACTTGGGTGTACATTATCATTATCAAATGTACAATACATTCAGCAGATATGAATACGAGTGTTTTCTTGTGATTTGTGTGGTTCAGTCTTACTGTAGTTGTTTGATGGCTACTGTCGAGGCTGAGTAGATCAATCCTGAGTTACCGTAGAATCAGGTTACCTTGCATGTCTTTTTCTCTGACTATCTCTGTGCTCATGTCTGTCTGTCTGTCTGTCTGTCTGTCTGTCTGTCTGTCTGTCTGTCTTTCTGTCTGTCTGTCTGTCTGTCTGTCTGTCTGTCTGTCTGCCTGTCTGTCTGTCTGTCTGTCTGTCTGTCTGTCTGTCTGCCTGTCTGTCTTTCTTGGTACTGTACATGTTAAATACACATGTGTACGTAAGCCTTAGTTGAGTAGGTCAGACAGGGTAGGGGGTGGTTTATATAGGTGTTCTCTTCTCCCAATAATAGGCATGTGCGTGTGTGCGCGTGTGTGTGTGTGTGTGTGTGTGTCATTGCTTGTTTCCCTTCACACTAATTGACCTCCCAATCTGGATGCAGGATCACTGTCCAATTCAATTAGTATCTAGCACCTTGCGGCCTATATTAACACTCAGCTACACACACACACACACACACACACACACACACACACACACGCACACACACACACACACACACACACACACACACACACACACACACACACACACACATATGCTCACAGTCAGACTCACAGATAGACAGGTGAATCATTCAATTAGGCAAGACTTTAAAATGTGGATGGCATCTTTTTTTTATTGATAACAGAATTAGACATGCTTCAGCAGAATAGCAAAGTATGGGTTCCAAAATCTCCCCAAAATTAATTTCACTTCATGTAAAACTAATGAATAAGGAAAATGTACTTTCATTTTATATTGGTTTAACCTATTCAATTGTGTTTAACTTCTGAGGATAAAACGACTAATTTTAACGAGTCAACAAACTACTGCTTCAGTGCTGAATCTCTCTGTAAAGGGCTTTTAATCTAATAGAACACTCACCTTGACCCAACAGTACCCCAGGGCTGTGAGTGACAGAACGGAGAAAAGGTAAAATGGCCGCCCCGCATTCATAAAGATGGCTGTGCTACAAATGATCGATTTTCAACAGGGTTGTGTCTGTTTCTCTTGACCTCTAAGCAGACTATTGCATTATCCTACAGCCCCTTCATGTCAGCGGATGGGAATCTTAGTTTTGTTTACAGACTCTAGGAGGACTTAGTCTTTTCTGAGGAGCTTTTGACACCTAGCAGAGGCTCAGAAGACACCAGAGTCTCTTTTAAACCTGCTAAGTGGCACTACATGTCCAGTAAGTCCACAAATACTCTAAATCAGTGTGGGATAGTCTCAAAGTACATGTGCTTCGTTAATGTACCAAAGTACCTTTGAATTTAAATTGAAGACTTTGTCAACTATACTGTGAGATAAAGTGGTGTTGTGGGTGTATGTGTGTTATCTGTGTCTGTATATCTGTGTTACTTTAGATCTGTTTGTCTATCTGTCTGTGTGTCTGTCTGTAGGTCTGTCCATAGATCTATCTATCTGTCTGTCTGTCTGTCTGTCTGTCTGTCTGTCTGTCTGTCTGTCTGTCTGTCTGTCTGTCTGTCTGTCTGTCTGTCTGTCTGTCTGTCTGTCTGTCTGTCTGTCTGTCTGTCTGTCTGTCTGTCTGTCTGTCTGTCTGTCTGTCTCTCTGTCCGTCCAGCAGGCAGGGACTGCCAGGTTGAGAGTCATCCTGAAAGAGAGAAACAGAGGAGAATAGCACCAGCGTTATGACCATTCAGAGGAGGTGTGTGTCAGTCTCAAACACAGACAGAGGGGAAAGGCCAGAGAGAGAGAAGAGAATTAAGAATGGCAACCAAACCAGAACCACAGAACAGATAATTGCGTCATTTATGTCACCATATTATATAAACGTAGGATGAAAAAAAAAACATCCCAACTCCTTATGTTTGGATCTCCATTGTCGTTGTCATGGGCGACGGCAATCGGCAGAGGACTTTCCGCATTCACTCAAAGCACATCTGAACCTGATCTGAACAAATTGAC
>CM030182.1:16005460-16015460 GCA_017639675.1 Aplochiton taeniatus
TGCCTTCCTCTTAAGAAGTGCCATAATGTAGTCTATATATGCAACACATTGACTGTGAATGACATGTTTCTGTATTTTATTTTTCCTTTTTTTATTGAAATTATAAATATGAGTTTTAACTTAGGACACATCAGTTTAGCACAGGATGCATTGTACAGCGTCTTTCGTAAGATGAATGAAAAAGAGAATTACTGCAGCATATGGCGGAAGGTTTTCTCAAACTATGTGACACAGGGGTCAGCCGGGGAATTGAAAATAAGTTAGGAGTAAATTAAAATGAAAATATATTAAAAAAAAAACACACAATGGTTCAGTCCTCCTCTGGGACCAATGTGCGTGTTTGATTCTAAATAAAATGCTTTTTGTAAAATGCTGTGTGTGTTTGTGTGAGTGCGTGCGTGTGTGTCCGTGAATGTGTGTGTGTTTGTGGGTATGTGTAGGTGGGTGAGTGTGTGTGTGTGTGTGTGTGTGTGTGTGTGTGTGTGTGTGTGTGTGTGTGTGTGTGTGTGGGTGGGTGTACAGATTAGATGCACTATAAGCTTCTTATGTGGTGGTTGTCCTTAATTTGTTTCTGCTCTGGGTCCTAGTGCCGGTTATCTCAACTCAATTCCGACACAGCACATTTACAAGTCAACATCTCTAAAAGAAAACTCAGTTGGTTTGCATCAATACTAATAACTATATATTGATCATATGGAGAATCCAAAATAGCCACACATTTTTTAATATATATGAATGATAATGATTATCCTACATAAAGCAATTTGGTAGTAATTTTTGTAGTGATAGCCTACATAGTCAATAATCTAAAGACAATATATTAAATAATGTTTAATAACAGTTCTAATGTTGCCAAAGTTGTGAATGTCTCAATAGGCTATAATAAAAAGCTAAACCTAACAACAAGGTCAACCGACACTAACGTTTAGGGCTATACAAAATAACTGTACTTTTTGTGTTAGGCCGATGCTAACTAAATCATCAATAAATAAATAAACACATTTTCGGTCCATAAAAATCTAATGAAAATGGGCTGTAAATTAATTATGGCTATAGTGTCTTTCGAAAATTAGCTTGAAGCTTAAATAAAATTTTATAAAAAGTTACATTGAAAGCAAAATATTTGAAAATCAACATAAAGAAATGTTTTAAAATACGATAAGTTGTTACGGTAAGTGAACGGAGAGAGGAAGGAGAGCAGGTGCACGTTGATGCGCGTGTATACTGGCGCGCGCTCTGGCGTTTTGCGTCTCAGAAAGAATGTAACACGTACTTTCGAGGTCTCGAACCATTCCTCCTTTACATCTACTTCTTGACTGACACACTGTTGCCTTTCTCCTTTCGCAAATTGCGTTTGTATTGCCTCAAAGTAAGACCTTTCGTCTAAGATAACACAAAGACCAAATGCTATAGCCTACCTGGTTGTTGATCAGGTGTTGTGGCATCATGTAATACTGCTATTCCAAAAGTTTCACCCATTTCAATTCAACAACACACTCAAGTGCTACTGCGCGCACCGGCAGATGCCGCAGGTAAAGATATTTATTTGAGATTTAAAATGTTCAAACGCACGCTGGTATAGTCTCTCTCTCTTTATATCTCCGCCTTAGCTTCAGCTAGGCAGATAAACCCTTAATACAGTTTGGGCTACATGGGTCTGTGTGGATTTTAAACTATAAGAAATCCGATTCAATTAACAAGCGCAGAGAATCGGCTTTGGACACTGTGAAATTGTCTGGCCGGCGGGATGTCAGAGACACAGGCCAACTAGCGCTGGGACAGAAACTCGCTGTCTAGAATTTCACGAGGAGGCCCAAAAAATGTGGACAATTTAATTGGACAGGTATAGCGTTTAAAGCAATACATCCTAAATAACGTTCAATTTGGTTTCTATTCTAACATGCATTTTATTTCATTTTTACATTCCGTTGCTTTATCTTGGGATATTGTTAAAAGTAGGCTATTATTTTATGATAAAAAAAGAAAAAAATTGAAGAATTGAAAAACAATAATATGCTATTCTTTTGGCGGCCCATTTTCTCCCTACAAGATATTGACCAACGCATTTTTCTCACTTTGATGCAAAAGGGCCTACAACTGTAAACACTTTACAATATTATAACCGTGTGCACTCGAGGCCTGCTCTGTGTTGATTTCAATTATAATATTGATAAATGTCCCTTTTACACGTTACGCGTATTATTATTATTATTATTGAATGTTGAGTGAGTGAATGAATGAATTGTCAGAGGGGAGCATGTTGAGGATCAGAGAAGGGGATTTGATGGCGAACAACGCGCTCTTTGTGTTTGGTCTTAATCCGGCATGTACCCCCCTGGTCAACCCCCCTCCATCCCCTCTGTTTCCGTGCGCGGGCACCATTCTCCAATTATTTCTTCATTTCTTTATTTCAGTATTATTTCGGTGCTAAATTAACAAAGTGTGCTCTGCTGGGAGAAGACAAGAGATTTGACACGGCTGTGATACACTGATGGATATCACCGTCTTCCCAAGAGCCTTCCCGCTTGTAGACTATAGGCCCATCTTTCCGCCTGTGTCCATTTAAAAATGCCACTGATTGATTTTCAAACAAGCCTTGGTTTTTTCATCAATTGTTGCAATGTGCCTATGCCCCAAGATGATGTGTGACATGAAGTCACATGCTCAAACTTGCTTTTCAACGAGAATATTTACTTATTTGTTTGCCGTTAAATCATTTGTGGATTTGTGTTATTGGTGTCCTTCAGTGATGAATGTGATGCGTGTAATTTTCTGCGGTGAATTTCTGATTTACTTAAATATACATGTTTGTGTGAGTACAGGGCCTATATGTGTGTGTCTCTTTGAAAGAGAGAGAGGGGGGGGAGAGAGAGAGAGAGAGAGAGAGAGAGAGAGAGAGAGAGAGAGAGAGAGAGAGAGAGAGAGAGAGAGAGAGAGAGAGAGAGAGAGAGAGAGAGGGGGAGGGAGGGGTCAGGGTGTCTGCTCGGTAAGAAGTTTGTTCTAATTAGCCGACCTCCTTCCTACAGCCCTCACTTCTTCGTCCTCTCCCCATGCTTAACGGCCTCTCCTCGCGCTTTTGCTTCTACAGAAAGAAACCACCTCAGTTGCAGACCAGGGACCCGTAGAACTTCTACCGAGGAGCAGGAAAGAGCAATTTACATCTCCTTATTTGACACCGTTCCCAAATCTTAAATAGCGCGCTCTATATCTAAATAGACTATTATTGTTACAGTCATAACTCTCTGTAATCCGTTAAGATTTTAGTCTATTGAAGGTTGTTTGCGTGTTAATTTTGTTATTTGGGTAGGGAACTATAGATTCGCTCCAACTAGAATTTGTTTTAGGCGTGTTGGGATTGGTTGGAGCTACAGGTGTGACTGCAGGTGTGTATGGACTCGCACCAATCTTAACCCACACTGGTGCTAGTTGAACTGTCATACAAGCCAAGTTTGCGTAGCCTGTTGTTGAAGGAGGGAGAGACAAACGAGAAAAACAAAAACAAGCGTCAGATATAAAGCCTTGTAAAAAAAAAAAATAAACAGCAAGGAAGAGAAAGAGAGGGAGGGAGGCAGAGAGATAGAGTGAGAGAGGAACTGGAAAAAAACGAGTGAGAGAGAGCGACACCCCCCTGGAGACTAGCAAGCAGACCCGGCCCCCGGCCTGAGAGTAGGAGAGAGAGAGTGTGAGTGAGGGAGCGTTTTAAAGCCAGCACAAGCATGATGTCCTACATTAAGCAACCCCATTACGCCGTGAACGGGTTAACATTGTCCGGCCCGGGCATGGATCTCCTACACTCCGCTGTCGGATACCCTAGTAAGTAACAATTTTTTCCCCCTATTTTTATTCATTTAAAATGATTGTTTGTTTTTGCTCATAAACTACTGCACTGTTTTTGGGGAACACGTTTCGAGTGATTTACCTCGGGTTCCTGCGCGCAAGGGAAAGTATTTGTGAGCAATTGAACATGGTTACTATGAGTAGCCCTAGTTGATTAATTCGTTCTTACGGTGAGATATATACCAAATATACAAATTGTTGTTTAAAAGGTCTTGATGGGCACAACGCCAAAAGGGCCATGTGTTCATCTGACCTGTACATTTACGGATTAAAGGGCAATCAACAATTACTTCCTTTGTGTTAACGACAACAACGTAAACAAGCCAACTAAAACAGCATCTTTAACCTACTATTTACGTCCTTTGTGTTAACGACAACAACGTAAACAAGCCAACTAAAACAGCGTCTTTAACCTACTATTTATTATGATCAATCTGTTCACTAGTAGGTAACATTACCAAAAGAAAAGCTTTGTATTTCGTTTTAATAAGACTTTTCAATAGACGCTGTGTTGATAGCTTGGTCAACATCTGTCATCCATAAAGAATAGCCCACATTTGTGTGATATAGACTTGTTAAGGGATGAAATAGAAATATTTGGGTAAATATTCTAAATAAGGCGTTCTAAATAAGTTATTTTTAATAATATTTGAGGTTTAATAACGTTAAACCTTTTATAAACATTCAGAAAAACAGACCTCAGGTGACCACACATGATATTACAATACAAAAAAAAAATAGGCAGGTATTTATAGTAAATCTTTTTTTGTGTGTGCATGCTAAACAAATCACAATATAAATACTATGATATACAGCTTTATCACAATCAAATCTTTTTTAATATACAATATACAAATGAATATACATAAAATGAAGACCCCTCACAACGAGGGTTGAATCCCAGACCTTATATGTTTTAGGTAATATATCACGTTATTGCTAAATTTATCAAGTCATTTTACATATGTAGGCCTATTAAAAACGAAGTTTGAAATTGTCTGTGGCTGTACGCATGTTCCACGATTCTGACAAAACAAATATACTCTCAAAACAAATTTTATCTCTTTTCACTTAAGCAAATTAACGAATATGTTGAGTACCATCATGTAGGCCTAACTTTCTTAAAAACAATTTGTCGGCAACGGTTTATTTTTGTTTGGTTTTAATTTTTAAGAATTTGACTCTACACATCCACAAAATAACTGGATGTAAGATTGCTAGGAACATTATTTAAAGTATTATAGGTCATATTTCAGGGGCATTAATTAATGTGTGTTTTTCCCTCTTCATCAGACACTCCACGCAAGCAGCGTCGGGAACGCACCACCTTCACCCGCGCGCAGCTTGACATCCTGGAGGCGCTGTTCGCTAAGACACGCTATCCCGATATCTTCATGCGCGAGGAGGTGGCCCTCAAGATCAACCTTCCAGAATCCCGCGTGCAGGTACATTCCATAACTAAACATCCCTTCCATATAGCATATCAAATAATCCCCACAAAAAACACAACATTGCTTTACAATTCTTTTTTTTTATCAAACATTATAAGACTTGTTACGTGAGAGAGAGAGAGAGAGAGAGAGAGAGAGAGAGAGAGAGAGAGAAATACAAAGAGTGTGTGTGAGTAAATTGGCCACACACCAATGATGAAATCCTAGCTCTCTTAACTTCAACATCACATTTGATATAAATGACCCTGACCCTGATCCTCCTTCCTTTCCTGTTCCTCAGGTCTGGTTCAAAAACCGCCGCGCCAAGTGTCGTCAGCAGCAGCAGCAGAGCACGGGCCAGTCCAAACCCCGGCCGCCCAAAAAGAAGGCGTCCCCGGCCCGCGATGCCGGCGCCGAGGCCAACGTCAATGCCGCCAACGGCTCCTACAGCCCCGTGCCCCCTCCCCCCGGCACCGCCATCGCCCCCAGCTCCAGCTCAGCCAACGCCACCGTGTCCATATGGAGCCCGGCCTCCATCTCTCCCCTGCCGGACCCGCTGTCGGCCTCCACCACCCCCTGCATGCAGCGTGCCCCCGCGGGCTACCCCATGGCCTACAGCCAGGCCCCGGCCTACACCCAGAGCTACGCCGGCTCCTCCTCCTACTTCACGGGCCTGGACTGCAGCTCCTACCTGTCGCCCATGCACCCGCAGCTGTCGGGCACCGGGGGCGCTCTCAGCCCCATCACGGCGTCCTCCATGGGCGGCCTGAGCCAGTCGCCCGCCTCGCTGTCCTCGCAGGGCTACACGGCCGCATCACTGGGCTTCGGCGCCGTCGACTGTCTGGACTACAAAGACCAAGCTGCCTCGTGGAAGCTCAACTTCAACGCGGCGGACTGCCTGGACTACAAAGACCAGAACTCCTGGAAGTTCCAGGTCTTGTAGGCAGGAAGCGTGGTGGGCCGGAGGGTGAGAGAGAGAGAGAGAGAGAGAGAGAGAGAGAGAGAGAGAGAGAGAGAGAGAGAGAGAGAGAGAGAGAGAGAGAGAGAGAGATAGAGAGAGAGAGAGGTAGAGAGAGAGGAGGAAGGGAGCCAAGGTAAATGGGAAGAGGAGAGGAGCTGAGGAGAGCAGCTCGAGATTCCATGAAACAAAAACAAACAAAAAAAAAGACTTGGGACTCAACAAGATATCACACAATCATATAAGTCGAACTCCGCGACTGACACATAAATTCATTGTTTTTCTTTGTAATGTTTTTTGGAAATTGTTTGTGTAAAAGCAGTGTGAAGAAAAGATCTGACTTGTCGATTGTTGCCGAGGTAAATGTAAATGATCTAAGCGGCAGCGTCAACAAAGGAAAACATGCCTGACATTTCTGTACAATGAGATTCACCGTATTTGATTGGTCTAATTCAAACAGTATCAGTTCAGATGTCTAATTAAGTGTCTCTATACCTGCCGTTACATAAATGGAGCAAATCAAGATATGAACAACGCTACAGTGATTAAATATGATCCGATGTGAATGATAGAATAGTGGATTCAAGTGGACTTCATAGGAATTCAAGGAGAAACATATAGACTATTGTCTAACAATGGGTCCTGATTCCCGCAGAGTTGACCGAGTTCAGACCCTGGTCTTCCTGTCTTATTGGTGAGAGAGCATCTCTCTCTTAATGTTTACCAACCAAATGACGAGGTCGACCTCCCTGAGGTAAACCGGCCTTTACCTTGATTTAAAATAAGAGGTCATAGGTCGCTTGTTGCTTAAAACACAGAGTTGCACAGAAGCCTAAATGAGCGACGACAAGAATAATCTCTGCCTTGTGACTGAGAGCCGGGAATATCGAACAAAACAAATTTTGAAGGTTCCAAGGTCGTGTTCATTTTTCATTCTTTTTGGGGGGGGCGGAAATGTATTTGTTGTAAACAGCTACTTCCCGTGTGTTAGAACGGACACACTGTAGCCAAACAGACAGACAAACAGACACACAGTCCGAAAGATAGACAAAGAGTTGTTGGACGTTAATAATAAGACAACAAGCTGTATAAGGAGAGGAATCTGCCCCCTTTCTTAGCAAACAACCCAGAGGCAGGTATTGTCAGTTGGTTTCCCCATAGCCTTTATGATGGAGCTGCAGTTGCACTGCCAGTGAAGGTGGGGCAGTGGGCTGGCTTTATTTGTCACCGGCCTGGTCAGGAGGGGTGGAGTTGGGAAAGTAAACAGGGATATCAGAACAGAGCAGAACAGACACACTGGTTATTATATTATGGGATGTAACGGGATGTCAACCGTGCCATCTAGCTCTTCCATTTGTCTCTCCTACACCATGCCCAAAGGACATGCCTATGGCGTCAAAGGGTTGACTGGTTGATCCTCTGCAGCTTCTTGAAAGTATAATCGAAATCTACCCTGAACGACTTAAAAAAAATAATAATAATAAATAAAAAACGGTTGCCGAATAATGAACTTTTGTAGAGGAGAGAAGGCCATACCAGAGGAAGGGAAGGGTATGTTAGCCAAGGGTCAGGCCTCCCTTGCACAGAACGCACTGAGCCTCTCTCAAACTCCAACCTGTAAAGATATGATGGGTACCAGTATGTGTGTTGATGTATCGTTTCAAATCTTTTTTTTTTTTTTTTTTTTTGTATTAGACTTATGGTAACATATTATGTTAAAATTTGTGAATCCTTTGAAGTAAAATTGTGGTAATTTGTTATGAAGTTGATATTATCATCAGTATTATTATTACTATCATTATTGCTATTATTGTTATTATTCTGTCTTCAGCTAATGTTGATATCGCTAATATACTTTTTTTGTTGTTCTTTTTTGTAAATATTAAAAACTTTACTTGAAAATGCAAACATGTCTGGAATAGTGTTACACAGACCCACCTCACCACTCAATCTCTCACTTTTCTCTCTTTCTTCATTTCTAGACAACTGCCAACTTTTTATTTTCTCTTGCTCATGTGTATATTTTTCTTCGTTTTGGTTTTATTTTAAGAATGCAGTTGTTGTTTTTCAAACTCAGGGCTCATATTCATCGAAAGTAGCAGTGTTCTGATACAAACTGTCAATGCTACTGTAATTGTTATCATTTTACAGCTTTTTTAACACTTTATGCTTATTATTCTGAAACAAACCAATCATTTTTTTGTATATTTTATTCATCATTATGTTTTCTTTGTGATTAACCACACCCATCCGAACTTCACTACTTATATAGGCATGATGTTTTTGAGACATTAAACAATTAAATAAAAAATGAACGCGTCCTTTTTGCTAACTGCTAAGAAAGAAAGAAAGAAAGAAAGAAAGAACGAAAAAAAGAAAGAAAGAAAGAAAGAACGTAAGAACATTTGAAAAACTGGATATTTCACATTAACATAACCTTTCCTAAGCACACCAGCGATAAACCATGATTTGAAGACCTGTCAAAGAACTTCCATCAGGCTACAATAGCATCACACAGACATATGTAGACTAATTTTGCCATCTGGCCTCGAAAAGTTTCCTTGAAATAAAAATTGACATGATGCGAGGCCGGGCTGGGCGGAGGCCAAGGGGCAGACCAAGGACCAGGTGGAGGGATTATATCTCCATGCTGGTCGGGGAGCGCCTTGGAATCCCCCAGTCAGAGCTGGCGGATGTGGCCCGGGAAAGGGAAGGATGGGGCTCTCTACCTCCGCGACCCGATCGGATAAGCGGACGAAGATGATGATGATGCGATTATTTGAACTAAAATATATATGCATTCATTTAGATCATCTGCTGTGCTTGCTTATTAAAATAAGGGATAATTATTTACAGTATAAGTACAACATGCATTCAGCTCCGTTCAGTGAGCCCCTTGAAATGGTAAGGTTTGTGAAATATTCATATATATATAAATTATTCAAAACTACCTTTATCGAGTAAACCGTGGATCGGCTTTTCAGAATTAAATAATAATGCTCATTCCAAAATCTTCTTTTTTTTTTTAAATGAATCAAATGTTGTCAATTTCCTCTCATGCCACTTTGCAATATGTTTCTGTCACTAACAGCCTTCAAGCGCTCTCTCTCTCCATGGCGAGGTAAAGAGAGGAGGCAGATCCAGTTAGAGCATTTCTCTCTGAGGCAGACAGTGTCCACACACCGAGAGAGAGGGATCGATATTCAGTTTCAGAATCTTTCTCTGAGGCAGAGAGACAGAGAGAGAGAGTCCCCAGACCGAGAGAGTGGGATCGATATTCAGTTTCAGAATCTTTCTCTGAGGCAGAGAGACAGAGAGAGAGAGTCCCCACACCGAGAGAGTGGGATCGATATTCAGTTTCAGAATCTTTCTCTGAGGCAGAGAGACAGAGAGAGAGAGTCCCCACACCGAGAGAGTGGGATCGAGACTCAGTTGGAGCATTTCTCTCTTAATGTAATCCTACCATGAGGTTGGAAAGGGTTAGGGTTAGGGTTAGGGTTAGGGTTTCTTAATGTAATCCTACCATGAGGTAGGTAAGGGCTGGTGGCAGAGAAGAGAGCAGCTCGGAAAGTCAAGACCCAGGGTCAGCCTGCCCATTAGAACGTCATCCATTGTCACTTAAAGAGTTCCATCCCAGCTGGATCACCTAACCAAACAAATGGTTCGCTTTATAGATAGAGGGAAGGAGAGAGAGCGAGTGTGTGGGGGAGAGAGACAAGGAAAGAGAGAGAGAAAGAGAAAGAAAAGGAGAAAGAGGAAGATAAAGAGAGAGAGA
>CM030182.1:16020460-16067960 GCA_017639675.1 Aplochiton taeniatus
CTAATCCAGTGCTGACCTCAATCCAGTGATGTAATGGGTCATGTGACATGGGAGAGGTGGAACACGTAAAGTGTGTGTGTGTGTGGGGGGGGGCATGGTTTTAATCCCCCACCAGCACCGCCACCACCACCACCACCCGCCGTCACTCACTGCTGGGTGGATGTCTGTTTTACACGGTGTGTGTGTGTGTGTGTGTGTGTGTGTGTGTGTGTGTCTGTATGAGTTGTGTGTGTGTGTGTGTGTGTGGGTGTGTGTGTGTGTGTGTGTCTGTATGAGTTGTGTGTGTGTGTGTGTGTGTGGGTGTGTGTGTGTGCATGCGTGAATGTGTTGTTACTGTGTGTATGTGTGTGTGTGTGTGTGTGTGTGCGTGTGTGTGTGAGAGAGAGAGTGTTTTTTTCTGTGGGAACCCATTTGCAAACAAACAAGTCAACATGTTTGTTTTATTTCCATGAGTCTCTTTGGGTGACACATTAATACATTAGGGAGGCTAGGTATCTTTCTAGGCACGCCTGTCTGTCAATAAAAAGACAACAACATAGGTTAGATGAACCACTGCTCTCTCTATTTAACATCAGTAAGATGGAACTGACGCCTCAGACAAATAACTTTACATTTTAAAAGGATCATGATGACTATATAAAAACTTTCTACGTCTTAGTTGGGAACACGTAATTTTTGTGCGTGAATTTCAAATAACCCTTTATATTTTAAAAGGATTATGTTAACCATAACAGTAATCACCCATGAGAAACAGTACATTTAGTTATTCATCAGCATCATCTTCAATGTTAGGTACTTGGGTCATATATTATTTGTAGTATTTATGTTATTTGTGTCAATTTTACACTAACAATGAAAGAATGGAAGGAGAGGAAATAAATATAACTTAGAAGACATTGCATTACGTCAGTGACCTTCCAAAGTGCCAAAAAGCAAAAGACTATCTACACTTAACATTAGATTTATAACATTTATTGGACTAGAATCCACAATCAAATGCTTCCTGCAACGAAACGTTTTAAATTAATTTATTTGTTGCCATTTTTTTGTTTGATTTCTGTCCCCCAGCAAAGGAGGTTCAAGTCCCATGGTAAACGCTTGGCGTTAACAGAAAATGACAATTGTTGACGTGTTACCATGTTTGTTTTTGTTGTCGTTTGTTGTCAGTAAACATAGCTCACCGTCAGTGAGGTAATTGGATGGGACTAATGGGCAGGTCGAAGGTTGTTTAGATAGGGGATCTGCCTAAGCACCAGAAAAGAAACACACCCTTAAAAGCGGCCACACAAACAGTTGTGACCCCTCTCTAAACATCGGATTTCTTGTAGTCATGAGGTCGGAATGCTAATCAGTGTTTACTGTTGTTGAATCAAATAGCCATGAACCAGAAATATGACACAGATGTCAAAAACATAAGCACTGGTAAATGTTGATTTTTTTTTGTCATAATGTTTACTGTTGGGTATATTCATTCAGTTATGGTAGGGACAAAACAGAAGTTGGCCGCATATTTCAGGTTATTTCCAGTAGATAGTGGTGTTTTTCTGTCATTGGTATGACAGTATTTTGATCACCTTGAGCCTTTCTGATGTTAGGCATCTCGCCTGCTGTTCAAGTGACAGACAGCAGGGGGCGATCTACAGCAATGACAGCCTGAAGGCACAGCCGAATTGGTCAAGAAATAGGAAAAGGAAGGGAAGCCAGTCCAATGGTAGTAGACCAGTACACAGGAGGGGCAGGAAATGCCCTTATTATGTCATAATATGAGTACTGTCAAGGGTGGGGTTTGAATTTTTTTAAACACTCAAGTCCCCTTAATAATACTCCAAAGAAAGCCTGCAGTAGGTTTGGGATGCATTAGTATAAGATATAAGTATGGTATAAGTATAAGACACATGTGTGTGTGTGTGTGTGTGTGTGTGTGTGTGTGTGTGTGTGTGTGTGTGTGTGTGTGTGTGTGTGTGTGTGTGTGTGTGTGTTGGTAGCATGTTCCCATAGAAATGGGAAAGGCTGGACACATTTCATACACACAGTAAGCAAGCAAGCAAGGTTCTCTCTTTCTCTCTCTCTTTCTATCTCTGTTTCTCTGCCTCTGATTCTCTGTCTCTCTGTCTCTCTGTCTCTCTATCTCTCTATCTCTGTCTCTCTGTCTCTCTTTCTATCTCTGTCTCTCTGCCTCTGTCTCTCTTTCTGTGGGGTGTGGGGTGTGGGGTGTGGGCGTTTCTTTAAGGGGACAGGGTAAATAAGGTGAGTGTTTAGTCTTTGGATATGTTGGAGATGTCAAAAAAGAGCATCTTTTATAGCTCTATAGCTCTCTCTCTGTCTGTCTCTCTCTCTCTCTCTCCCTCTCTTTCTCTCTCTGCCCCCCCTCCCCCCCCTCTTTTCATCTTCCTCCTGCTCCTCTGTCCCATCATGTAGTGCTATATGCTGTGCTAATCCCTGCTCCTTGTTTAATCTGACTCCAGCCCACACCCCATCTCTCAACCCAAGCCCCCAGCCCCCAACCCACAGTCTCTGGCAAGAATCTGGCCATCTCCCCTCATTACATCTCCCCTCATTACATCTCCCCTCATTACATCTTCCCTGCCTCCTACCCCCCCCCCCCCCCCCCCCCCCCCCACTCTTCTCTCTGTCTCTCTGGTTTGTCTCTTCTAACCCTTTTTGCCCTTCCTATCATTTCCTCTGCCCTCCTTTCAACCTTACCCCCCCCCCCCCTTGCAGGAACCATCCCAACCTTCTGTCATGCAATACTCCCCCAAACCCCCCTCTGTCTCCATCTCTCTCTCCTTCTCTCTCTCTTTCTTTCTTTGTCTATTTCTCTTTCTCTCTCTGTCTTTATTCTTCTCTGATCACTGATTCATTTTCATTCCACTCAACTCTTCCTTAGCTTCTGTTCTTACAGCATCTCTGTTGTTAACTTCATCCCTTCATTCTTGGGGGACAATACACATAATCTGGGGCAACCCCCCCCCCCCCCCCTGCCCCACTATCTTTTTCTCTCCTCCCCCTCTCTCCCAACCCCTCGAACCTAGGGCAGCAGTGTGTGTGTGTGTGTGTGTGTTAATCCGGCCTGGTCTGTCCGTCAGCACTTTGCGAGGCAGACAGACAGATTGGCAGTAATCCTCAGAGTGCCACAGATGGAGCGCCTCTACCCAGACCTTGGAGAAGGTGAACACGCACACACACACACACACACACACACACACACACACACACACACACACACACACACACACACACACACACACACACACACACACACACACACACAGTTGTTGACATACTAATATACACAGGAAAGAAACACATATTAACACACTCAGGAACGGATATGAATGGGCAAGGACACATGGGCACACACACATGGATGAAGACATACTGAGTAGGCATGGACACACACGCAAACACACACACACACACATACACACACACACACACATACACACACACACACACACACACACATTCATACACTCTGGCATGCCAGGTACCTTCACATGTCCAGCCATGCATAATGTCAATATATCTACACACACACACACACACACACACACACACACACGCATGCACACTCAAACACAGATACACATTTACACACTGGCATGCCATAAACCTTAAATCATTACTTGGGCATAATGTCATTACACCTAAAGGCACTTACAGACAGATTGATACTAGTAAAATACACATAAGGAACACACCAAAACAACCACACACACGCACACAAACACACAGTCAATATCTCCCGCAAGACCTATAGACACAGAACCATTACTGTGAGAGGCATTCTTGGCCACGCAAGTAGAAAGCACACCATGGTCTGGGTCAACTGTAACACGCTTGACAGAGAGGCTCACAAACAAACAAACAAACACACACACACACACACACACACACACACACACACACACACACACACACACACGCCCACAGACACTCTCTCACTCACAAACACACACTGACTCTCTCTATCTCTCTCTCTCTCTCTCTCTCTCTCTCTCTCTCTCTCTCTCTCTCTCTCACACACACACACACACACACACACAGACACACACTGAGGTAGAGAGAGAGAGAGACAGAGAGAGAGAGAGACATACACAAAGAGACTCTATCTCACACACCCAAAAACACCCATACACATTCACACAATGTAATGACAACCAAATCATCCAAGAGACCTGAGAAAGTAATTTATTTTTCTCCTGACCTTCATTGAAAAGAGTGAAGTTTTACAGATTCAATGACATGTTTCAATCCACACAAAATCAATGAAATCTATGAAAACAAGCAACACTCTTTTGAATCTGCTTGGATGTTATTGTGTACGTTCAGATCAAATCATACCAAGATTGTGTTTGATTTAGGTATAAAGTGATGATAAAATGAATGTGGATTCTAGATTTGGCTCACAGGCCACACCAACCTTCAACCTCGGATTTGTTGTTGGTTGTTAACAGACCATTTATGAATAATAATAATACCATATTTATTTAAATTGACTTGGTGTGGATTGTGCAGGCCACCATAGGACAAAATCCCACGCTAACAAATAAGAACAGGAACATAACAGGAAGTGGTGTTAAACTAAGGGAAACACTCTTAACGTTCCCTAAACCGCTCGGTTCCACTCCGGTGAACATCGGCGGCTTACGGTCCTACAGCGCGTTACTACACAGGGCCCGACGGTGTTTACCACACTTTCTAAACCCGTGCTGTCCTTTGATACGCTGCCATCTAAATCCATCAGTTAGATTAGAACGGAGTTAGCTTCATGAAGTTATTCAGCAAGAAGGAACTCATTTCGAAAACGCTAATCTTATTCATGAAATGAACCCGGCTCTCTTTGTAATCTGGGAACATGAGCAAGGCCCCTACAGTCCTCCATATTCATACACACAACATAGAACATAATATGTATAGGCCTACATATGTATGATATCATGTATAATGGCTAGGCTATGTAGGCCTAATCAACAATCAATCAATTTCCAATCCATTCCAAGTGTTTCAGTATTTAGATTGAGATTGGCCTTTCACAACAATTGTGAAAGTGTGTGTGTCCGCGTGTGTGCAGCCCATTCAAAACAACAGGATTAAAATCCAGGCTTTGATTCAATGTTTGTTTGTCTGTATATCTGTGTGCGCGAGTGTGTGTGTGTGTGTGTGTGTGTGTAGCGGAGGGGCATGGCTTTATCCCACGGGCCACGGGTCAGAACAAGAAAAACATTGATGAGAAGAATCAAAACACCAATCAAAGCTCATGAGATATTGTTAATGTGGTCCTTTTCATAAAAGCTGAGTGTAAATTTATACTGTGTGGAGGTGTTTTTTCAACAAGATAATTATATTGTGGAAATCTTTCAAATCTGCCTTTAAAATTACATTATAATGACATACTTTTGTTTTCAAACTGTCATAAATCGAATATTTGGTTTAGCAAGAATAACTCACAGATATACGGCGGTTTTGTTTTCATGGTATCTATGCTTTGTTCTCATTCTTTGTTCTGAAGTGAAGGCCTCTGATGAACTTCTGAGGACTGAGTAGAAAGGACATCGATCAGCAGACATCGTCGATGTAGTTTAGGTTGGTAAATATACTGTTACTTGACCGCCATCTTGTGGTCATTTAATTTAACTGTCACTTAGGAAGGCGAAGGGTATAACGTAAATAAATTTATTGTTAAGAGCTAACATTACTATATCATGAATGCAAAAAATAAACATAAGTTGTGGTTAAAAAAAAACTGTTTGAATACTCATAGTGTGTGTGTAACATCCATTTATTACCACCTTATATGACAAATCTGGAAATTACAAACATCATTTTATCGAAACATACGTCAACATTTCAAAAAATCAAATTAAGAAACCAATGATTTAGAAGTTAACAGGGTGACACGGTAACCTGAGAAACGGTACACAATGATCGACTGACCTGGAGAAAGAAGCTAGGGGGGAACATCTACAGAAAAACAACCCGAACAGAATTATTGACCACATGAACATCAATACATCGTCACTTATTAATCAAATCAATGTGTCAAAAAATATATATAAATGTTATCGGAACACCTTGAAATTTTGGCTTTTTTAAGAGACCCGGATAAGTTACCATGAACCTCGCTAGTAAAAAGGTTCCCTCAAAAAAGATAAATTGCTTAAAAATATCACTGAATTTACACTTTGCGTTATCATGCTTCAGGCACAAATCATTGGTTGACAAAGCCAATTCGAGAATACAAAGACAAGACAAGGTTCCAATTCTTGAGTAGGAAGAAGTCATGAGAAGTTAGTCGACAAGAGGATCAAACTTTGGTTACCAAAATGAGTCTGTAGTTTCAAACTTTGCAGTAGAAACCAAATATCCCAAAATATAGCTGTGTTATTCCCCCCCAAATCTTCATTTTATTTCGCTAATATTTCTTTACTTCTGCAATGAAAAATGCTGTTTTTAAGCATTCAAAAATAAGAAAATTGACAACATAACCATGATGATAATAATCAATATGGTAAAAATAAAATCGCAAAGATGTTTTTTTTTTTTTATCGTATACAATTTGCTGCGCTGACCAGAATCCACACCCACTCACAAAGTGACAAATGAAAGAGAGCCTCAAACTACGTTTTGCTCCATAACTAACCAGATCCCAAAGGCATACGAATAAGCAAAACAAACCGTGTAAAAGTTTACAACCAAACCTGTTTTGCCTATCCAACCCTTTTACAGATCTGTCATAGTACTGAGGGCCCAGGGGCTGAATCTGTTCCTGAACCTGTGGTAGTGAGTAGGGTGTAGGGCGCAGGGCACAGGAGGAAGAGCTCTAGGGAAGTCGCTGTAGCACCCTACTGAGGAAAAGGACGTTCTCCTCGGTAGACAAAACAAACCCGCCCTTCTTCACTTCCTGCCCCTCCCATCTCCACCCACAATTCCCTCTGTCTTTTGTGCTCTTATCCCTCCATTCCGTTCCTCTGTTGATCCTCCCTCTATCTTGGACAACCGCTTAAGACACGCCCCCTTTTCTTCCGTGTTAGCTCTCAGGAAAATGGAATCCATGGCGTCCTTTAACGTGTGTGTGCGTGTGTGTGTGTATTTCCGGTCAGCCACAAGCAGGTACATGCACGAAAAGAAGAGTACCCTCTAAGAGAACGCTGCTTAAGAGCTCTAAGAAAAGTCACGACTATACACTTTATTCTTGATATCATAATCATAGATTTTCTACACACTACCGACATGAGAGAAGAGGGGGGGAGGAGGAAGGAGGGAGGTAGAAAGGGAAGATAAGCCAAGAGAGGGGGAACGAGGAGGAGGTAAAGAGGGAGGAGATAGAAAGGGAGGGAGGCGTGTTTTTTAGGCACGCTCCCCGCGGATACGGCGTGCCAGCTGGATGTCTTTGGGCATGATGGTGACACGCTTGGCGTGGATGGCGCACAGGTTGGTGTCTTCAAACAGACCCACCAGGTAAGCCTCGCTGGCCTCCTGGCAGACAAAGAGACGGAGAGAAGGAGAAACACCGTCAACATGTAGCTTGTCCTACTATGGTGCAGTTGTGCTTTAAACTTGATTTACAAAGCCCCTTTTAAAATAAAAGCCACAAGGGCCTGAACGTAAAAACTAGACATTCTAAAAGTTACGAGCGGTGTTTTTCACAGGTCAACCGGTGGAGCTCGTCTTGAGTTTGGGACGTAGGTTAAGCAGTAACACTGTACGTAATTGGGTTGATCTTTGGTGGTTTATAAAGTAGGCTGGAAAGTATTGTGATAAGGGAAACTAGCAGCAAACAGATATTCAGTAACGCTGACCTGCAGGGCTCCGATGGCTGCGCTCTGGAAACGCAGGTCGGTCTTGAAGTCCTGAGCGATTTCTCTCACCAGGCGCTGGAAGGGCAGCTTGCGGATCAGCAGCTCAGTGGACTTCTGGTACCGACGGATCTCACGCAGAGCCACGGTGCCGGGCCTGGAATAGAATGACGGGGGGGGGGGGGGGGGGGGGGGGGGGGGGGGGGGAGACGACATTTTAAGTACTGGCCTTATTGATTATTTTGTATTCTGCATCTACTTACAGACCTAATGTCTCCCAGAGCTGGCCAGGCTCCTAGGCCTTATAAAATGGACAGGATTAACAAAGTTACAGTCGCAACAAGATAATGGTGGATCCTTAGGATGTTGCCTATACATGCATTTAGAGCTAACTGTAGCATTACATGTGTGTAGCATTAGATGTATTTTTGTGTGTGTGTCTGTCCTCAGATCCCAGAGGTCTGTTCACATAACATTCCTCTGAGCTCCATACTTGTCTTCACATTCCAGATTGGGAATACTGGGAGCGCAAGGATGAAATCATCACCGGACACACGCACACGCACACGCAAGCGCACACACACACACACACACACACACACACACACATCCTCATGTGCAGGAAATACATAAATAATAATCAAACGTTTAACAATTTTTGATCCTTGGTGTAATAAGAGTTAAACAGTGGCGTAGGTAGTTTGACGTATATAGTTTAATATAATGGCTGCTTTATAGCTTCATAAATGCATGCCTTTTGACCGGCCATGTTCTTCTGTGTTTGCTAAACTTAAGTTTTATAATTTAGTATTGCTATTATGCTGTCTAAAATTGTATCCAAAGTAAAGTTAAAGTTTGTTTTTCACTATTAGATAAGGTAAAACAATCTGCAGTTATGTGGATTTACATTCTAGGTTTTATCTCTAAGATCCTAGATTTTCTTTACAAACAATAGAAGACTAATATCATCAAGAACTTAAAACAAATCTAAATGGCTCATTTCTTTTACAAGCATGTAAATCCTAATAAATATGTGTGTGGGTAGGAAAGAGTAAAGGGCGAGTCTCTCCTCTCTTCTTTTTTTGTTCTCCCTCCGTTGCCATGGGGGCAGTCTCACCTGTAGCGATGGGGCTTCTTCACCCCACCGGTGGACGGGGCACTCTTGCGGGCAGCTTTGGTGGCCAGCTGCTTACGTGGGGCTTTGCCTCCAGTGGACTTACGGGCGGTCTGCTTGGTACGGGCCATAGCTACTAGTAGTAGTGATCACCTTTGGAGAGAGGAGAGACGCTCATAGAACAGGTTGGATTTTATTTGTTAGGAATGTGGCCTGAATAACATGAACAATCTGGTAAAGAAAAGGAAGGAGTTTGAATTGAGGATAGCTGCGTTTAATAATAACATGGTTGTTGTTTTTTTTCCATATCAGGAAGAATGCTGTGTTCATAAAATGTGGGATAAAACCAGCGAGTATATTAACCAGTTCCAATAAACGCATTCCTCCACATGTTGTGCGTTTCTCATCTTCCAAATAAAAGGTAACCTTGTTGTTATACCCTTTTTGTTTCGTTAACCTTTCCTCTTTTCCTCCTCATAACCACATAAATAACCATGATCTGATTATTAGCATAAATGTTCCGCTTAATGGAAACTGAAAGTAAAATTACCTAAGTGGTTAGCCTTTCCAAACTCATTCAACTTCGAGCCAACCCCAGAATAGAAAACTTGCCACTCTTTACAAATATTGCGTCAACCAAACGAATTCCCATTAATCATGAGAGGACACAAGGTTATTGGCTTAACTGACAAGCATTTTGTGTAAACATTATTGCTTGGCCAATCAGCATTAAGTGCGTTAGCAGGAGGCGGGATCTAGGCTCTCTAACATTGGTTCTAGCCCCACCCCCCTCAGCTATGATGATGGCGTCTGTTTGATGCGCAAACGGGATAAGGACCGAGGGCAGACGAGAACCGGACTAGCACCAAAACTTTGATTATTTAAAAAATAGGAGACTTATTTACGTGCATAATAACAACTAGTATTTAAAGAAGACATGTCAAAGAATGCGAACATAGGCTTTGGAGCGCTGATCGGATCCTAACAACAGAGTATGACCGAACTGAACCCGCGCAGAATTTGAAACAGTATTTTCCACACGTCTGAACGGGTGTAGAAAAAGACTGCATTTCTCTGTCGCTTCGTGATCCGTGTTGGTTATTTTTCCCCACGATGATATTACAGTTATTTCTCAACCAAATAACTCCAGAAACGAACCTAAATGTAACTTTAAAAATACAAAGTTTACTTTTATTTAAGATAGTTGATTTTTAACGACTTACCTAGGGTAAAATAGCCTTTTAAAGATGTGACAACTCTTTCGCTTGTCTCTTATTTTCTTCTCGTATCCACAATGGGAACCAAACGTCCAGCGGGAAAATGGCCGCCGCGTCAATCATTTTCCCCACAATGCAACAGTGTTTACAATTTGTTTGGCTACTTTGTTTTATTTCTTCTCTCTGATCCAAGTAGGAAAACAAGAAAATATTTACAGTACCAACTACCTAAAGTATCCAACACGTTATCCTGTTTAAAGGCTAGTTATGTGTCTAATTAGTTACTGTGAAAAACCTTTAGTATTTTTTCTTTCTTTTGAAAACCAGCTTCTAGTTTATTGAATTAACTTCACACCTTATGTGCTTTTAAGACATACGCTATAATCCACTGGCAAACGTTTGTCATTCTTAAAAATGAAAGAAAAAAAAAAAGTATGCGGCTAAAGAACAATCTTTATGCATTCTATCAGGTTGAAAAAATGTGGTGATCTACATTTCTTATGCTCATACAAACCAGATGTTTTACTTTATAGTGGTTTAAATGTGTGATTCATTTTACACTTTGTTTAATCACAACAATCCATTTATTGTCACCTTGGCATGTGAATTCCGAATTGTACAAATATTTGACAAAAAAAGAAAAGTCAAACTAGGTAATAAAAAAAGAAAGAAAAGGTTCACACCAACCTGAGAGAAAAACAAAAGAAATATTACCTGGATATTATAGATTGGCTACAAATCAAAACATGACAAACACTGGTCTGCTACATATATGCCGTTTGTACGCGGTCAAAGCATGCATTGTCATATCGTGTAATTGACACCCAAATCAACCTTTAGTACTCAGATACTTTTAACAGTAGAAATACACCATTATCGTAAAAAACACTATTACATCCAATTCCTGTTTAAAAAATAAAAAATGCAGTTTTAGGAAAGAAAAAAAAAACCATGTTATCAATGTGTTTATCGATGCAGAAGAATATATATTTTTTTAGATTTTTTTTGTGTCTCAAACTAAGATCTATTTTAAGATATTATTTTCCACGCTGATTTAGGACCACACATAGGTTCCTGGCACCACAAAAACACTACCTAACTACAACTAGGCATTCCTTTGAGATAGTTCAACATGGTGTGTGTGTGTGTATGTGTGTGTGTGCGTGTGTGTGTTTCAGATCAGCAAGAAACTGGTAGATACATATAAAGATAGTATAAACTAAGTCTGCTATGAGGAGCACCAAAAGAGACAAGACTATATCTTTTACTGTCATCACAATCATATATATATATATGACTCAAACCAAGCTACAAACGTGAGGGAGGGAGGGATGGATGGAGTGAGAGTGAGAAGGACACGTATGAGGGGAGAGAAAGATGGATAGCAAAGAAGAAAGTTAGTCATGGAGCTTTTTTTTAGGCACGCTCCCCGCGGATACGGCGTGCCAGCTGGATGTCTTTGGGCATGATGGTGACACGCTTGGCGTGGATGGCGCACAGGTTGGTGTCTTCAAACAGACCCACCAGGTAAGCCTCGCTGGCCTCCTGGCAGACAAAGAGACGGAGAGAAGGAGAAACACCGTCAACATGTAGCTTGTCCTACTATGGTGCAGTTGTGCTTTAAACTTGATTTACAAAGCCCCTTTCAAAATAAAAGCCACAAGGGCCTAAACGTAAAAACTAGAGATTCTAAAAGTCACGAGTGGTGTTTTTCACAGGTCAACCCGTTGAGCTCGTCTTGAGTTTGGGACGTAGGTTAAGCAGTAACACTGTACGTAATTGGGTTGATCTTTGGTGGTTTATAAAGTAGGCTGGAAAGTATTGTGATAAGGGAAACTAGCAGCAAACAGATATTCAGTAACGCTGACCTGCAGGGCTCCGATGGCTGCGCTCTGGAAACGCAGGTCGGTCTTGAAGTCCTGAGCGATTTCTCTCACCAGGCGCTGGAAGGGCAGCTTGCGGATCAGCAGCTCAGTGGACTTCTGGTACCGACGGATCTCACGCAGAGCCACGGTGCCGGGCCTGGAGATACACAAAATTAGAGAAACAAGTTCTAAAACCAAGTAAAGTAAATTCCACAAAAACACACACAACATATAAATGTAATGATTGCGGTGGAACATAGTTTAGAACACATGAAATTCTAAATTAAACATTTGTGAGATTCCTTGTTTACTTCTATGTGGCTATCAGGGTATGTTGCCATGGGGACAGTCTCACCTGTAGCGATGGGGCTTCTTCACCCCCCCGGTGGACGGGGCACTCTTGCGGGCAGCTTTGGTGGCCAGCTGCTTACGTGGGGCTTTGCCTCCAGTGGACTTACGGGCGGTCTGCTTGGTACGGGCCATAGCTACTAGTAGTAGTGATCACCTATGAAGATAAATGTATTTAATAACATGGTATTAAACCCTAATTTATACAGAAACAATAGGTTACTGATTTAAGATAATGCTTTGCATTGGAAACAACTGTTAATATATATACACACACACACACACACACACACACACACACACACAATAGATATGAACATAGATACATAGTTCACTATGAGATGTGGAATAATAGAAACAAGTTTATTTTACTGAAGGGTTAAAATGTCTTTATGACAAAAAAAAAAAAGTCTTACATAAAATCATCAAAAGAATACTGTATCCAATGCCGTCAAAGACTATTTTGCAGTTATACAACGGAATGGACATATATTGTGGCCATTCACAGCATCTGTCTCTCATGCAAGGACCAATAAGAATGTGTTCCTGGGTACAAGAGGCGGGGTGATGAGCCACGTTGCACCAATAAACACGAAACAGTCGTTAAACCAATCCCGCCCATTGCAGGCTTAAAATGGGTTTGAACGTTTTGTATGTTTACGTCGCCCGGGTGCGCAGACCGCATGGTTTTTTATTCAAAATAGACTATCTTGAGGAGAAAGCGGTGCGTCCCGCCCACCCGGGTTGCCCCGTATCACAAATCCTCGCCCTCAGAAACTATGGCTGGTGGCTTGTAACAAGAATGTAAACGGGAAGGAAAATTCGTTGTTACAAAGCAGAGGGGGTGACCATAAATACGACATAATTATAGCAAAACTGCGACATTAAACCGAAACGCGCTTTTTGAAGATGATACTAAACACTACAAGGGGTCGACTGATAAACAATATTTTGTCAGATGACCCCTCACTATTGGCGCATAACCGAGTCAAATTCGACTAGATCATAAGTGCTGTGGTCACCGACCCAAGCAGGCAGATAATAGCTAGCTTTTTCAGTCGTCTAGCTCGCGTTTTCTTTTTGACAAAAAATAACAACAGAACAATATCAATTTTAAAACTTTAAAATATTAATTTCTGAATCAGAGTTTTATCTTAAAAGTGATGCTTACCTTTTTAAGTTACAAAAAGAATGTAAGCTTAAATTTCAAATTAGTCTCGTGTCTCGGTAATAACGTTGTTCACTGGATAAAATGAAGGCTGGGACAGAGAAAAAAAGGGAAAAGAAGAACATAGAAGAGAGAAGAGACACGATTCCCACAATGCATTTGGAAAAACATTGTTTCGTACAATTCAGCTGACACCTTTTTGTTATATTGATAAATAATATGGTATATAGAGTTAGTATTACCAAAAAAAGGTGTTTGATTAAAATGGTAACTTAATACTTTTGATCGTACAGAAAGTGCACAGATGTTGCTCTGATTAAAGTAACTCCACATAGCTGCTAAAGCCAGGGTTATAGTTACAAAACAACGACCTTGACACTAATCCATGCTACAAGCAACTGACAAAGTTAAAAGTATAGTGTGATGGCTAGCTTTTAAAGTAGCTCATTAATAGGTAAAATGCATAGATATATGCATATATAAAACCACATACCTGAAAAATAACACTAAACGTATATGATTGTTTTTATTTAAAAAAAAAGTTCTCATGCAGTGTCCGTATGATAATTTGCTAAATTATCACATTTTATATCCTTTGTGAATCTGATATGACAGCACAGTTTCGGAACAAATAAAAAGGGGAGGAAAACAGAGATAGTTTAAAACCAATGCACAATTAGCCTCTATAAATATGTTACATTTAAATTTGAATATACAAACAGGACGAACAGAAATAAATCTCCTGGCTATTGCCAGTAGATGTGTGTCCTTGCCATCGAACCAAGTCCCTGCATGTCACCATCATTTCTAGTCACAATCCTATAGGTGGCGCCAATAAAACACATCTCATTCACCAATCTAAAAGAGCAAGAAACTGTTTTCCAGTGTTCCAACATGGCGTCGACCAAGAGGTTGAAACGCGTGGCGGCGGGGCAGCCTGGATTTATCTCTTTAAAAGATTCCAACACACCCAAGAACTCCGATGGCGGTCGAAGAAAGCGCATGAATAAGAACAAGAAAAAGAGCTGGAACAAACACAGCGATATTCAAGATGTTGAAGAGTTTTTAGAAGATGTTAGGCTTCAGGAGAGAGCTACAGGGTACGCATGTGTTAAGGGACCTGGGCTACCTAACCAGCTGATCAATGCTACATAAATTGAACTAAGGCATCTTAATCAGTTAACACTCCAAACTACAGACTATTTATTCCATGTGGCTAGTTGTTAGTCCCTGGGATGGTTTTGATCTGGTATCCAACTTCCCAGTTTGTTTACCAGCTAGCTTAAGCTAACTTCGTCAAGGCAATCGTTGTACGGGCCTATTTTCAGCGGTGGTCAGCTAATTCCACCTCTTACTGATGTTATGAAGTGACTTATCCTGCATTGTTGTGGTTTCACAGTGGTCTGATAGCCGAGAAGTCCGATGAAAGCCTGTTCTTTCTGGATGTCGGGAAAAAGTCAATACAGAAGCCAGCAGGTAATTTGTCCAAAGAGCAAAAAAACTTGTTTACAGTGCTCATAAACATATATAATTATTGACGTGCTTCGGTGACATTTTATTCTTAAGTTATCTACTGTACATATCCTTTTATTTTATAATCATTTATTTTAATCTTCAATTTTTATTGTGGTTAAATTTGGATTTTATAACTCATTTGTTTTAATATTATTCGATGGCCAACCAGCAGCTAATTAATACACGTGTATTTATAGTGCCCGAAGAGGTTTCACACGGAAGGAAAAGGAAAGACAAACCTTTGCATATAGATCTGATTTTACAACATGACTCCCTCGTTTCAGCACCCAAAGAGTGAGTTCACGTATCACCATTGCTTACAGTTTAATCCTGTTATCTCATGTCCCATAGCAAAACGCACTTTTATTTCCCCTATGTGTGTGTGTTTGTGTGTCCATTGATGATTTCATCCTTGCGCTCCCAGTATTCCCAGTTTGAGAATGTGAAGTCAATTTTGGAGCTCAGAGGAATGTTATGTGAACAGACCTCTGGGATCTGAGGACACACACACACACACACTTACAATGTACACTGTCCAAGTAGATGTAACACACAAATTGTGTTGATAGTGTTCCTTGATTATATTCTAAGTCCTACCTTCTCTGTCTCTCTTTCTCCCTCTTAATTCAAACCTTCCCCCTATTTCCCCACCCCATTCTCCCTTTTCATCTGTCCCCACTCTCATTTCTCCTTTCATTCTCTCCATCCAACCCTCCCTCCAGCATCTTATCTTACCAGGTGCCAAATGCCAGGAAGGTACGCCGCATGGCCCAGAGAACCGAGCAGCTGGCCGCCAGGGGCAAGGTGACGCGGAGACAAAGGCGGCTGTTGGCCGTACGGCCGGTTGCCAAGACTACCGCAAAGCCGTTGCCAGGGAAACTGGCGGTGACGAAGGCCGGCACCGAGGTTGACAGAAACTTCTATGACCTGTGGGGCGCAGAGGGTGAGTTCCAGGAGGCTGGGGAGGGTGTTTATGTTTGTGTGCCTCTGCTGGTATCCCGCTGCCATTTTTTCCCCCTTCTTTTTTTCTTTTCTTTTTGGGTGTGCTAGCCTCCGTGTGAATTGGAAAATAAGGGAAACATAGCGTCATTTACTCTAGGGACAGTTCTACAAACCATAAGCTGCTACGTGTGTGTGTTTGTGATTACTTCCTGTTTGTGACTTCCTCTTCCTGTTCCTTGTGATGCAGCCGTACAGACAGCGGACCCCTGGTACATGGAACAAACGGGCAGGACAAGAGTGAAGGTAAGAAAAGGTTTTAAACTGTTTGCTGATTTAGGGTGGACTAACTTAGGACGCATAAACAATATACCTCTATACTGTGAGTTTGCAACCAGGTTTTATTGGTATTATAAAACGATAACCATTTCCGTTTTCAGCGTCCGGAGAAGCTGAACGAGAAGCCGTCTCTTTTGCCCGCCGTGGAGGTGATCGCTCCTGGAGGCTCCTACAACCCTGAGTTCCTCTCCCATCAGGTGAGGGGGAGTTGGCATGGGGTGAATTAGGGCCATTCATGTGTCTTTGCCATAACATCATTTTAAATACTGGCTGTGCAGTTTTAATACTTTTAAAATGTATTTTCTACACCTGTGCAACTACTTTTATCCGTATCTACATTGTTAGTGTGTGTGTGTGTGTGTGTGTGTGTGTGTGTGTGTGTGTGTGTGTGTGTGTGTCCTGTCCTTTTCCCCCCTTTCCTTTTTCTCATGCCATATTTATACCAGCATAATCTATGCTACTGGCGGTACTGTTATAAAGATTGTTTTTACCTGTTCCACCTCTTTAATTCATATACATATGTTTTTACCTCTTTAATTCATATACACATGTTTATACCTGTTCCACCTCTTTAATTCATATACATATGTTTTTACCTCTTTAATTCATATACACATGTTTATACCTGTTCCACCTCTTTAATTCATATACATATGTTTTTACCTGTTCCACCTCTTTAATTCATATACATGTTTTTACCTCTTCTCATATGCATGTGTTTTTACCTGTTCCACCTCTAATTCATATACATGTTTTTACCTGTTCTCATATACATGTGTTTTGACCTGTTTCACCTCTTTAATTCATATACATATGTTTTTACCTCTTTAATTCATATACATATGTTTTTACCTCTTTAATTCATATACACATGTTTATACCTGTTCCACCTCTTTAATTCATATACATGTGTTTTTACCTGTTCTCGTATACATGTGTTTTTACCTGTTCCACCTCTTTAATTCATATACATATGTTTATTCCTGTTCTCATATGCACGTGTGTTTATCCCTGTCGCCAGGCCCTGCTGCAGGAGGCCCATGATGTGGAGGTGAAGAAGGTGAAGGAGGAGGAAAGGATCGCCAGGCAGCTGGCTGTCAACAGAGAAGACTACGCCACCCAGGTGAGTAAAGTAGCAACACCCTCAACACGGTGCGACGCCATTACAGCCGAGGTCCCCGTTTACCTTCCGTAGCCCTTAGCAACAGCCGTGTCTCTGGCTACACCGCGGTAGGAGTCACGTGAGGGAGATCCAATCATGTGGTTTCTGGGGTCTGGGTTAATAATAGAGGTTCCCTTCCATCAGTCAGGAGGTAAATGTCTCACTGCCTCACCCACCTAACAGACCTCTTAGAACTACTGGGCACTAAGTAAAGTACTTTTATTCTGTGCGCGTGTGCATGTGTGCGTGTGTCCGGTGATGATTTCATCCTTGCGCTCGCAGTATTCCCACTCTGGGAATGTGAAGACAAGCTTGGAGCTCAGAGGAATGTTATGTGAACAGACCTCTGGGATCTGAGGACACACACACTCACACAATCACATTGAATGCTACACACATGCAGTGCTACAGTTAGCTCTAAATGTATGTTCAAACATCCTTAGTGTCCACCATTATCTTGTTGCGACTGTGTCTCTATTCATCCTGTCTATTTTGGTGTGTGTGTGTGTGTGCGTCTGCATACCGGCCTCAACGTGTTTCGTTTCCCCGCTGCAGGAGACGGTGTTTGAGGAGCAGGTGCAGGGTCTGATGGAGGAAGAGGAGGATGAAGAGGAGCATTGGTCGGAAGAGGACTGCGACCCTGTCGGAGGGGTGTCCCTGATGGACAAGAAGACGGAGAAACAGAGGAGGAAAGAGCGGGAGAGCAAGGTCAAGGTAAGAGAGCCCCACTGGTGACAGCCCAATATTAAGACTCCAAAACAGTGTGTTTGGGAATTGTAGTTTTTACTCTCTATCTGTCCCTTCTGTATTTTTGATTATTCCTCTCTCTCTATTTATTTATTTTCTGCTTTCCTTTTCGTCACGCTATTGTTTCCCCCCCATCTCCTCCCTCCCCGCTCCCCCTCCGTCTCCAGGAGCAACAGAAGCAGGCGCTCCGAGTGCAGTCAGACCGGCGTCAGCAGCTCTTCCAGCTTCGCTCCATCCATTCCTCCCTGAGGAAGAGAGAGCAGACCACCAGGCTGAGGCAGGCCCGCCGCAAGGCCAAGCAGGAGGCCCAGAAGAGCCAGCCCAGGAGGCTCGGCAAGCTGAAGTACGCATGCCCTCTGACCTCTCTACAAACTATCAACCTACCTAGATCACCTACACATGCCCTCTGACCTCTCTACAAACTATCATCCTACCTAGATCACCTACCTCTAACCTCTGACCTCTCTACAAACTATCATCCTACCTAGATCACCTACACATGCCCTCTGACCTCTCTACAAACTATCATCCTACCTAGATCACCTTCACCTGACCTCTCTACAAACTATCATCCTACCTAGATCACCTACACATGACCTCTCTACAAACTATCGACCTACCTAGATCACCTACACCTGACCTCTACAAACTATCATCCTACCTAGATCACCTACACATGACCTCTCTACAAACTATCGACCTACCTAGATCACCTACACCTGACCTCTCTACAAACTATCATCCTACCTAGATCACCTACACATGCCCTCTGACCTCTCTACAAACTATCGACCTACCTAGATCACCTACACCTGACCTCTCTACAAACTATCAACCTACCTAGATCACCTACACCTGACCTCTGACCTCTCTACAAACTATCATCCTACCTAGATCACCTACACCTGACCTCTCTACAAACTATCATTCTACCTAGATCACCTACACCTGACCTCTTACTTTACTAGAAACTATCGATCACATAAACAGTAAATATCCACCTACTAACAGTTCTTATAGCTCACTGACCAGTCTACCTACTAATCTAACCGAACAATTTAACTAATAAAACCAACCTAACCAAGTACCTAACAATACTTATTATAGTGCAAGAACTAACTACTTGACTAAAAACGTACATTTCTACTATTCTAGTGCAGGGACTGGCCTGCCATCTATAAAAGCCAAAGTGCCTACCTACCTAAACTAAATATCTATCGTTCAACAGTTATTCTAGTGGAGTGGCTGAAAACAAAACTCACCACCAACAGGCCAGTCACTGTTCCTAGCTCAGTGACTGGCCTACCGGCTGACCTGACCAAACACGTTCAGCGTCAACATTTTCATACATATTATGTATTACATGTTTATTATATCCAAAGCAAAGTAAAGAATCACAATATTTGCCAAAAGATACCCGCCTCTATTCATTCTTCCATACTAGATATATATACTAAAGAGTTTTGGTCAGGCTTCCTGTGTTGTATCTGCTCCTCCTTAGTATCTCCTACCTGTGTATCTTTCTACCTAGCTACCTGTAACCTCTGCTCAATCATTCAATTCTGCTTTCTCCTCCAGGTTCCAGCCTCAGGACCTCGAGGTTCAGCTGAGTAATGAGCTGGCTGGATCCCTACGCAGACTCAAGGTGAGCGGCCTGGAGGGAGGGAGGGGTGGATGAGAGGCTGGATGGAGGGAGGGAGGGGTGGATGAGAGGCTGGATGGAGGGAGGGAGGGAGGGGTGGATGAGAGGCTGGATGGAGGGAGGGAGGGGTGGATGAGTGGCTGGATGGAGGGAGGGAGGGGTGGATGAGAGGCTGGATGGAGGGAGGGGTGGATGAGAGGCCTGGATGGAGGGAGGGGTGGATGGATGGAGGGGTGGATGAGAGGCTGGATGGGCGGGGTCAAAATAAAATGTAGGGAAACTAATAGATAATAATATATACATTTTGATAATTTATGGGTCTACAGACAGTTGTAGGCCAAGCGCTTATATTTTTTTAATGTTTTTATTTGTTTTCTTTGTAGTTTTTTTAAGAACATGTTTTTCCCATTAGATTTCCTTAATTATTTACGTCTCCCTCAGTGTGTAATTCCCTGTCTTTGCAGCCAGAGGGCAGTGTCCTCAAAGACCGCTTCAAGAGCCTGCAGAAGAGGAACCTGATTGAGCCCAGAGAGCGAGCCAAGTATGAACCTTCCATTCCTAGTTTTCTAGCCGCTGTCCTGTTTCTTAGTGCCTGTGTTTGAAACACACTTTATTAGTTATTTCAGCTACGAGGGAGAAAGGTTTTAGAACGAATAGTATCATTAGACCGGACCCTCCGCACTCACCTAGAACACAACCAAGGGAATTAAAAGATACGGTCTCACCTCCATCTTCTTTTCCGCTGTTGTCCGTATCTGGCTCTCCTTCTTTTCACTCCCTCCATCTCATCCTCTTGTCTCCTACCCCACCCCCCCGGCCCGGCAGGTTCAAGAGGAAACACAAGCTGAAGTACACAGAGAAGAGAGCGTTCAGGGAGATCACGGCCTAAACCAGGACCCCCAGGAGAAAGGAAGGCCAGCGCACTTGACGTTCCAGATCCGCTGTGGAACGTCGATGGACAGTCTCAACTTGGACCAGCAGACACTACGGGTCTCATTGTTGGTTTGTTTATGGAGG
The DNA here is from genome assembly GCA_017639675.1 of Aplochiton taeniatus. NCBI lineage: Eukaryota > Metazoa > Chordata > Actinopteri > Galaxiiformes > Galaxiidae > Aplochiton > Aplochiton taeniatus. The sequence continues at coordinate 16,041,333 of CM030182.1, forward strand.
TGTTTCCTTGGCAACGTTAAAATGGCCAGAAACTAATAGTTTCCCTTTTCTTGTCTTTCTTTACTTTCGTCCCCCTTAGCGGGAAATGGAAGGGGAAGTGTGACTGAAATAAAGTTGTCAGAATGAGACTCTATGGAAATATGTGCTTTCATACTTTTTTTTATTAATGAGTAAACCGATATTGGATATGTTGAAAAGTTAAAAGCTCCAAATGTGTCCCCATTAATCCATGCAAAACACTTCTGTACCAGTCAATTTGTAGAGTTGTGTGTGTGTGTGCTTTGATCACAACACCTGTGTTCAGCCAGTGTAAAAGCTGATGGGGAAAAGGATTCCCAGTGGAATTTATACTTGGTTAAAATGAACATGGCTGGTGTCAACAGAAATAAATACAACCCCCTTGCATCAAACCCTTCTCGCTAATCTTTCGTTTCCATCTTAAGTAATGAACAACACTTGTGTTCAGTAAGCGTACAAGTTGAGGGAAAATAATTCCGAATGTGATTTATACTTTAAGTTGTACATAACTTGATGTGAGCAGAAATAAATACCCCCCCCCTTTCATCAAATTGTTCTTGTTCTTTTTACATTTTCATCCTATATGGACCTTGTTGTAAATCAAGCCAGACACTCGCACGCACAAATCGAAATGTTTGTATTTGACATAACTTGAAATCCCCTTCTCTCTGCAGCCCACTTGCTGGCTCTCAAAGTGACATAAGATTAAGATGACTTCATTTGTCCCAAGGGAAATTTGTCTTGGACATAAAGGCTACCACATAGAAATACATGCAATCATGTAACAGACAAATGCATTGCACTACAGTGTAGACATAAGTCCATTCAAATACATAGACATGCAGCACAGCCCCTCTTCTCCCAACCTCCCTATGTCCTGGACAGTTTTGATCGACGACCCTGTATAGTTGTGCCAATTAAGAGCAGTGCTATGCATTGCTGGGGCAAAAGATGCCGAGAGAGATGTTTAGATCGAAAAGAAGAGATTTGGAGTTTTATGGCACAACACACTTAAGGGATTAAAAAAAAAAAGTAGATAAAGAAAAGCCAATCCTTTATTGATGGTTTGTGTTGTTACAGATACTGGAGAGGAAAGGGGATATACAAATGTGGGATGTCAGGATTTAGAGTTTCTTGACAGATCTGCTTTTTTCCAAATGAGTTCTAAAAACGGAGAAGTCACAATTCATGGCACAGTACGAATAATATGGAGGAGACCACATACTGGGAAAACATCAAGGATGCTAAGTTGACGTACTTTGCGATGAAATAGTCGGTTTGTCAAGATCTAATAGCTACTTCAACTTTCTTGTAGTTTACCACCAGTACACACAAATATTTACCAAAATATAAAAGTATAAAACTTTTAAAGTAAAACATGTAACAAAAATGCTATCAATGATATCAATCCCATAATGTAGGCTACTCATCCCTTGAAATAATCTGTTTTCTTACCAGTTACATGCCAATGCTATCTGCATGATAGCCTTACGCTTTCTGTGGGCAGCGCAACCTACCTTTAATAAGCCGTGAGGCTGAATGAGGTGATTCCTAATGAGTTCTAAAAACGGAAGTCACAATTCATGGCGAGGTCTATAAATAATATGGAGGAGACCACATACTGGGGAAACATATAAGCCTTGAGGTTGATTGAGCTGAGCAGGATTGCCAGGAGCAGGAATCCACTCCTCCCTGGGTCAAACCGGGTCTCTTTGTCAGGGATGAGATCCGTCCAGACGGCCGCTGCCCATTAAGTTTCACTTAGAAACGGTCCTCTGGGAACGAGAAGCTGAATGTGGGGGAAAAGACTGCCAGGTCTCACAAGGCTAGGGATCTTTCTTTCCAATCTCCAGGCAATTCTAGCGTTGTGTTTTCACTGTGTGCTATGTGGAATTTTGACTTTAATCTAGTTGATATATCCTATGGACGTTTGTGCATGTGTAACGGTATGCCCAGCCTGTGTTGAATGTGTGTGTTGAACGATGACGACAGCAACGTCTGGGCCTGATGACGTGGAAAGAGGCTTTCACGTTGACCCTCTGTGTGGTCAGGAAGCATGCTGGGATAGATGTCACCCCCCCCTCCCTCTCTCTCTCTTTCTCTCTCATTTTCTCCTCTCTTGTAAGTCTTCTTTTTCACCTCATTTTTCTGATTTTCATCATTTTCTGTCTCCCCCTCATCCCTCTCCCCACCCCCCTCTGTCTCTCTCTCTTTCTCTTAGTCCCTCTCTTTCTTTCGATCTGGATCTCTCTCACAGTACAGTTTAAACTAGAGAAAACAATCACAATCTCTACTGCCAGAAAAGACTCCCCTCATAATCCATGTCACTGCGTGTTTTAGGATTACAGATGAAGGTATATGGTGATAGGAACCTGATGAATATTAATGTGTTTGTGCTTCAAAAGCATTTCACAGTAAACAATCCCTACCAATGCATTATAAATGGGACATCTTTTAGCATCCGAGTTGAACTTTTGTATTGTGTGGATTCATGCGTCTACATTGTTTGTACACACAACATTAATATTTTCTATACCTTGTGGACAATTGTAAACAAGAACAGACACTTAACGCAACAATTTGCAGAAGAATGTACTGGTAGGTGGATGCCACCTCTCACCTGCAAACATTTCCATAGTAGGAGTATTAAAACGTATTTTACCTGTTTGTTTTTCAATTTGTTTATTTATTTTATTCACATTCATCAGCAAACAATAAAATAATTATAATAATAATAAGTTAAGATACTCATTAATACAGTGTTCATTTTAACTACAGTGATCGTATCTTGATTTATCCTGATTTGCAGTGTACCATCCCATGTACAAATATTCAAAACTATACAACAAGTGCTAACAGTTACAGAACAGCAGCCCATTTCTCTTGATAGTTGTGTAATCTCATATAAGGATTAATCCTCTATAATTTCGCTGATTAACTGAAGCCATCCCTCACCCATGTAATCTAACCGAATCCCTGCCTCTGGATGTCTAGATTTAGGATGTTCCCATAGCTACCCTGCCCTCTCAGTGTGCACCCTCTATACAGTCTACCTGCCCCCCCCCCCCCCCCCTCTCTCAGAGCTTCAAAGAGGAGCAGTGGACCTGCTCCACTAAAGTGGTCCGTCAGGGACCTGTTTGATCTGCCTCGCACACACTGGCCTCGGGGGCTGAAGAGAGAGAGCGAACGCAGAGTGACAAGATGGCTGACTGCCTGGCTCCAGAACCCTGGGCTGGGTGACATGCATATTAAGCTGATGTTGTTTGAACTTGGTGCCCGGCCTACGCCTGTGTGATCGGCTAGTGCATTTTCTTCTCTCTCTCTCTCTCTCTCTCTCTGTCTCTCTCTCTCTCTGGCAGCCATAAGGCCAAGGGAGTTGGTAAATCACTGCTGTTAGATGCCGATAAAACAGTTGCCATTAAGGGGCCTGTCACCTTTGTTCCCAGACACTGCTCCAATCAAAGGACAGACCCAGGAAAGGCACCCAATAGCAGTCATTATGGGACCTGTCACCTTAGTAACCTAATACTTCTCCAATCAAAGGACAGTCGCAGGAAAGGCAACCAAGGGCAGCCATTACGGGGGCTGTCACCTTAGTAACCCAATGCCGCTCACAGGAAAGCAACCAAGGGCAGCCATTACGGGGTCAGTCACTTTAGTTACCTAATGCTGCTCAATGAAAAGGCATTCAATGTCAGACAATTATGGGGCCTGTCACCGTAGTTACCTTAATCTGGCATTTTCAAAAAGGGCAGAACTAATTCACATGATGGTAAGCAGTAGCCGGTATTTTTAGGTCAGTCATCTAAGTTTCCGAATGCACCCCTTGAAGGACCTTATAGTCACAGGAATTTCAGCCCTTGGTGGCCATTTTGGATCGGAGATGAGATTCCAGTTTCCTAATACGACCATAGACAGAATATTTGAGATGGAGACTCGGTAGGCTGAAACAGCATATTGGTCTATATGGAATCATTAATATAAGTGAATAAATGCTCAAGCATCTAAATAGTACATCTTGCTCAGTTACTCCTACGTGTGAATTAGGAGAGTGTAACGTCGAATGACCTTCCTTTAAACTGACGAAAATAAAGGAATACTCACTATGTACAACCTCTCCTATTTTCTTTATTTGTTGCATTTGCTGTTTAATTGTCTTGAAGAAAACAAATTGATACAACAAGCAATTGGAATGAAGGATGGTGTCTTTAATGGTTAAAAGAAGAAGTCAAATGTTTAAGGGATTTTCAGTGCTTTTAAAAAAGAATTGTGTACGTTTTTATTTATATTACTATTGTGGTGGCTTTGTGAAACAGAGGTGTTGGCAACGATGCCCATTTGTGGCAACAGAGAGGCTGAATTTCTGTGCATATTGCCCCTTTGACACTGGCATCTCATGTTAGTGGAATTTGGCTTAATTGGATTTTCACATTCTCTCCCTGCCACACACACACACCCACACAGTTATCTGCTCAACATGCCAGCTTGGTAAATTATGTTTTTGTGGCCTTATCTTACTGTACGGCTGCTGTTAAGTGTGTACTGCGTGTGTGTGTGTGTGAGTGTGTGTGTGTGTTTGTGTGTGTGCATGCCATATTCATAAATCAGCACCCTCACTGCTAACTCCCCATCAAACAGTACTGTGGTAATTGCAGCCAACAATCCTAATCATCCCAGTGACAGTGGCACATCATTAGGAGGCTAACCCCACCCACCAAGGAAACCCTACGGTCAAATGTAACGCACCTGTCACTCCAAACCCAAGGAGGCAGCGCTGCAGGTTTGGAGGCGTTTGTTAATATCTGAGTGTTCAACGAAGGAGGTAGCTCTACAGAACGGCACATAGTGAAAGAACTTTGATCGGAATCTTAGTCTACTAATGAGCTGCCCGCTGTTACACACACACACACACACACACACACACACACTCACACACACACGGAAGCAGAAATGCACATCCGCATGCATACTATATTCCCACTCACATGCACACACATGCACGCACACAAGCAGAGATGCACATGCTTACGTGCACACGCATACATATGCACGTGCACGTGTTCAGGCAGACACACCACACACGCACACACACGATGATTGCGTTAGGGGTGCAGCATTGAGAGCTACGGTCGCTTCTCCCCGTCCATGATGAGCTGAGGGAGGTCGGTGGGGTTCCACAGGGAGAGAACGCACTCAGGATGAAAGCTATGCTCCAGACCCTACACCACTAGAGGTGCATGTGGCTGGACTGGGCTGGGATGGACTGGGCTGGATTAGGCTGGACTGGGCTGGGATGGACTGGGCTGGGATGGACTGGGCTGGATTGGGCTGGACTGGGCTGGGATGGACTGGGCTGGATTGGGCTGGGATGGACTGGGCTGGATTGGGCTGGACTGGGCTGGGATGGACTGGGCTGGATTGGGCTGGGATGGACTGGGCTGGATTGGGCTCGAACTGGGCTGGGATGGACTGGGCTGGATTGGGCTGGACTGGGCTGGGATGGACTGGGCTGGATTGGGCTGGACTGGGCTGGGCTGGGCTGGGCTGGGACTGGACTGGGCTGGGCTGGGCTGGGACAGGGCCTGGGACTGGGCTGGGCTGGGCTGGGCTGGGACTGGACTGGGCTGGACTGGGCTGGGACTGGGACTGGACTGGGCTGAGCTGGGCTGGGTTGGGCTGGGACTGGTTTGCTGTGACTGGAGTCAGTCAAACTGTTAGGGTGCACCGTAAGGCGATCGTCTTGTTACCGTGACACCGTCACGCACACACACACTTTATCTCTCCTCTCCTCTCTCTCTCTCTCCGTCTCTCTCTCAGCCAGGCACACGGTGAGCACGACCAGACATGCGTGTATCTTTCCCTGGAGAAAGCTGGGCTACTGAAGACATCGTCTGTAACGTTGGTAGCTACAAAGCAGCCCATTCATAATACATGGGAGCTAAAAGCCCTAGCCTGGCCTTTGGAATACGTGATATGAATGTCGAGAGCGATCGCTATAAGCCTAGCATCACGTTAAGTACAAGGGGCGGACAGCTTGGCTTCGTGGCATTTTCGATCTTTGGTCATCAAAGATGGCTGAACCCTCTTTGCCTCGCCTTTTGTTAAGGGAAAGAGCGTCAACGGCCTTTGTCCCTGTGTCAATGCCAACTGTTTTCCGAGTCAAACTCTTTTACCCTTTCTAGTCTAACTCTTTTTTTTCTTCTTCATTTTTCCTACGCCAGCTTGCTTTTCTCCTGCAATCAGGCCCGCAGAGACCAGTTAACTATTTTTGGAAGGCTTTTAAACAGAGGGAAATATCCCATTAGAAACAGTGGGAGGCTAAGATCACACTGGGCTAGGGGGGTATTTAGTGTTTACCTCTTCATGTTGAACTCTGGGAGTATCCCACTCAGTCCTCAGCCACGAACGACTTATCAAGCGGGTCCCCTCCCCCCCCCCCCCCCCCCCCTCCCCCCTCAGGGGCTAATGAGAGATCCACGAGCGTGCGTCTTATCGTTAAGCCCCGGCCAACCGAGCTGCCCCTTGGTACGAAACCGAGGGGAGTGCTCTCTGTCATCACGAAAGGGTCACCTGATCTCGTCGGCAAGGCGGCAAACGTCTCTGAGCAGCTAAGCGCTTCAGTGACACATTTGATTTGCGTTTTGAATTTGCATCCGTAGTGTGGCACCTCACTTTTAAGTTGAAGGGGGGGGGGGGGGGGGCAGCAATCGTGTCCTAGTCCTAATATCGGCAGTGGCGTTCTTCTCATTTGGAGGATGGTGGCTTACGTCAAACATTTATATTTTAATAATTACATTGAGGAACAGACATATTCCTTACACTGGTGCGCACTTAATAGTTTTAGAATCAGACAGTTAGTATTTAGAAGAATCAAGCATTTCCATTCTCTTTCCTTTCTTTTTTCTTTCATTTCTTTTCTCTCTATACCTCTTCCAGCTCTTTTTCTTTTTCCCTAAACTGAAGCAGCTTTTTCCTTTTCATCTCTTTCTTTCCAATCCACTTTGCCTTTAACACCCTATTCCCATTCACCTTTCCTTTCTTTTCATCTCTCAATCCCCCTCTTCCCCATCTTAATCTTCACCTTCTTTGAGGAAGTGATTTTTCCCAGCTCATGCCTTTATCCCGTTATCTGGTCAATCCCTGCTAATCAGCAAAAACACACACACACACACACACACACACACACACACACACACAACTCAGCTGACAGTCAGCTATCTCACACACACACACACACACACACAACTCAGCTGACAGTCAGCTATCCCTCTCACTCCCCTTAACACACACACACACAGACACTCAAACACACATTTTCTTTCTTGACTGTCTCAGTGACACACGCAGTCATGCACACACTCCTCCTGCACATCCATATTTCTCTCAAATGTGCAATTCTCTCCTTCACTCACACACACACACGCACGCACGCACGCACGCACGCACGCACGCACGCACGCACGCACACACACACACACACTAGCACACTAGCACAGACATGCTTACACATGTTCACACACAAGTTTTCTTTTATCTTTCTTTCTCTCTCGGTCACACACACGCTAATCACATGCTCATACTCTGTGAATTCATATTGCCATCCATCAAGTGAGAGAGAGGGAGGGAGAGAGAGAGAGAGAAAGAGAAAGAGAGAGAGAGAGAGAGAAAGAGAGAGAGAGAGAAAGAGAGAGAGACAGAGAGAGTGAGAGTTGCCCTGTCCTCTGTCAGCCTGTGCTGCCTGATAATGGGTTTTTTTTCCTTTCTTACAGTTGGCTGACAACTAGAACCAATCACTCGCTAATTTCAGAGCTAATCTTAGAAAGGAAAAGTGTAGTTAATCCAAAACATGCATACCCCTATTCTTAAGCTGTTGTATCTGATAATGAGTTTTATTATGATGCTGACTGCCAACAAAGTAAGGCCTAAAACTGGCAACTTCTAGGCTCCCATAATAATTCAAACGGTTAGTTTGTCCGGAAGACACGCACATCCAATCACCGATCTTCTTCTGCTGCTATTCTTGTAAGTACAGTGTTTTCTAGTTTGTGCAGCCAAGAGAATTGGTTTGTTGTGCGCATAAAACAATATTAGTTTATTGTTAACATTACTATAACCATTATTAGTTTTACATTTTGTTTTCGTTAATCTCAAGATTGTTTACGAAGTAAAATGTATTTGCTCCTTGGCAGTCGGCTTTACGAACTCATTATAAAGGGAGGATTTGGGGGATTGGAAGGAACACTGTTAGGGAAAAAGACATTCATTCTCAGTGTATGTATTTCTCTGTCAACATACAGAGACATATTCATGACATAGTCCTACAAAGAGTTTCTATCCCAACTAAAATGTTCTTGAGCTGCCGAGCACCACGGATCCATTTGAACTGTTCTGGTGCTTTCTCTGTCTCCTGTCCCTTGTCTCCCTCCTGCCGTCCCTGGACGGCGTCTATTCCCACAGGCTCTCCTCTCCTCTCCTCTCCTCTCCTCTCCTCTCCTCTCCTCTCCTCTCCTCTCCTCTCCTCTCCTCTCCGCTCCCCTCCCCTCCCCTCCCCTCCCCTCCTCTCCTCTCCTCTCCTCTCCTCTCCTCCCTCCCCCACCACTCTCCTCCTCATACACGATCTGTTCCCGGTCCTCCCCTGAATCCCCCCCCCCCAGTGAACTGAGTTACCTCACCCGTCCTCCCGACCCCCCCCCACCCCACCCCCCCGACACTCCCCCGTCCCGTCCTCCACGCACCCAATCTGTGACGACCTTTGACCTGCCAGGTGCAAAGCTGATCAGTGAGTTAATGAGTTGACGACCTCTTTGACGGCCAGAGAGTGGTAACAGCCAATGGGATTACGCCAACGTTAAACCGGTCAGCCTGGATTTTTCAGAACAGCTTGAACATTTCCCAAAATACATTTTTTGATTATAAAAAAAATATATAAAAGAACAATACACTCAATGAATACCGTAGATTTCCATGAGGGACCTTGACTAGATCTCTCTGGTATTATCTAATGTACTGTATGGTATTATAATATCTGGTTCAGATTATACTTTCAGACAGAGAGAGGCCCCATATTTGAAATGGAACTGAAATTGTTTCAAAGCTTTCAGCCTCTCACCCCTCCCATTTTGTATTTTCAACAGAAGAAGAAACTTTTTAGTTCGGTTGAATCCTGTAATTCCAAAAGCTCCATGGCTCATTCTTATTGGTGTTGATGTTTTACCTTATTTCCCTGTCTCCCGGAGATGTACAGATATGTCCCAATAGTTTTGAAACCCTCTTAGGCTGTATCTGAGTTAATACGTAAAGACTTCTATCTCAAAAACACTTATGCTAAGCTATCACTCATAGGGTTGCAGTCAGCTAATTCCTAGTCAACTGCATTCTAGCTAAAAATATAAAACGTATTTTACTCAAAAACTGCCAAAGTGCATTTAAAGGTATTATTATCCTTGTGTGTGTGCATGTCTGTGTATGTGTGCGTGTCTTTGAAGTAGCACGGAGTGAAGATTGTAAATGTTAAGCTCTTCTCACTGCTTCTAGAAGGGTGGATACTGTAAGAATATTATGTGACGGTCATTTACAATATGGCATTCATTTTCAAACTTTCTAGAAGCTAATTACTTTTCCTTAGTAAAATCTGAGAATCCCTATCACTGTCCTCTTCTGTATCTACTGTATGTATCGCTGCATTTACGCTGCATTTACCTGGACTGCTAGTTGTCTGCATGGTTGCAGCTTGATTGAGTGGGAGGAGGGGCTCGAAGGGAGAAACGTGTTAGAAGAGGTTTCGCGTTCTTCTCTTTCTCTTTTTTGATCATTGCTATATTATCAACTGCAAGTTTTGCAATTGAAATGAGTGGTATTGCCTGTGCAACGTTAACGTATCTCTGTGATTGTCCTTACCCTGGAAGATCCAATGAACAGATCTAAACATAAAAATAAAATGAATGGGTTTCCTTCACTGGAGCTGTCTAACCGAAGGTTGTCTGCCTCCATCAAGTTCTTACCGCTGTTATTTAGTCCGTCAACATCGAGCGCAAACCCCTCACGTCACAATGCTGTCGGCTGGGACTCTCCGTTTGAACTAGGGAGAACATATGAGTATCCCAGCACAAACAACGCCAGATAAACACTGTGCCAGTTGAACACCCCCCTAGGCAACGGGCATACACGCGGTTACCTAAGTGCAGCGATCTAAATCTACCAGGAGGGTTTAAATACTTTGGTTTTACAATCTCGAGGTTGCCTAAGTACAGTGATCTAAAAGGGGGGGTAAATTCTTTGTTTTTTTTTAAGATCAAATTAAAACCCTGATGTGAGGATTAAGAATACGTGGCTGGTAAATGGTTAAAGTACTTTAGTATGTCCTTGATATATAAGTCCTTGTATCCTGCTGCTACGCATACACACAATCTGACACACACATACACAAACACACACAGATTTATGTATATACGTGTGTGTGTGTGTGTTTGTGTGTGTGTGTGTGTGTGTGTCAGATTGTGTGGATGCGTACCAGCAGGATACAAGGGCATGGCTCTGCTGCTTGACCATCGTCATGGGCGACTACAATGGGCCATTAAGAAGGTGAGTGTATGTTTCCCTCCTTTCAAAATCTTCTACCAGTGAAGTTAAAAAAAAGCAGTTGGAGAGGAAAGAGGGATTCTGGGTATACAAAAGCACAGATCTAGAATGTTAATTCATAAATGGGTTACTATTATCCCCATAGCCAACAGTAAATCTATTGTATATCATAGAAAATTATATCCGTCGATCGCATTCATATCGACGATAGTCACGATCTGGTCAGAGCATGTTTTTCTCTTTACATAATCGAACGTCTTTGTGATTGTGTGTGTGTGTGTGTGTGTGTGTGTGTGTGTGTGTGTACAGCGTCAGTCCCTGTTCTAAGCTGATTCATACTGTTGTAGGGAAAGCAGAGAAACCAATGAATCCTCTACTCTCCTCAGCACACTCTCTGACACGCCATCCCTCTCTCCCTCCCTCTCTCTCTCTCTCTCTCTCTCTCTCTCTCTCTCTCTCTCTTAATTTGTTTCCCCTCCTTTCCTCGACTAACCTTTGTACACCCTTCATCAACTGCTTTGTGTTTGTAAAAGCGCCATATAAAAATAAAGTATCATTATTATTAATATTATTTTTATCAACCCATTTTCCTCACTTTTCCTTTCATCCTGTTTTCCATCCATCTATATTTTTCTTTCTCTCTTTCTGCGGTCTTCTCAAAACCCTCTCGTCTATGGACATTAAACATGTGTCCTTTAATTAATTTCCATCGTTTTGTCACTCTCCCTCCCTCCCTCCCTCTCTCTCTCTCTTTCTTTTTCACGCCCTCCCTCCCTCTCTCTCTCTCTCTCTCTTCCTCTCTCTCCTTCTCTCTTCCTCTCTCTTTCATTCCACACTCTTTGTCTTGTCAGTGCCCCTTTACCCTCTCCTCCCTATCCTTTTTCCCTTTGACATGACCGTAATGTTGTCCCACCCCACCACCCCTCCCCATCTCTCCTCTCCTCTCCTCTCCTCTCTCTCTCCCCCATCCCCCCATCCTTACTCTCCTCTCTATCTCACCCCGTACCCCTATCTCTCTTCTCTCTTTCTATCCATCTTCCTCTCCCTCTCTCGCGCTGTCTCTCTCATCCTCCCTTAATTTTAATGCAGGCTATCGGAGTTTATCATGTTGAGTTATAGTGGTTGACGTGTAATTAGCATGCTTCATATTTCATATGCATTCCACAGGGTAGCATATGGCGTGGTGTCTTGGGAATAGGCTGCAGATGAGAGACGTTGAGGCCCCCTTCTCTCTTTCTTACTCTTCATTTCTTTTCTTCTTTCTTTCTTTCTTTCTTTCTTTCCCCAGCCTCCTCCTTTTACACTACACTTCCTTCACCACGTCTGCTATCTTTTTTCTTTTTCTTCTCTCCCAGGTATTCCAACCTTGTTCCGCCATCTCCTATCCTGAGTTTTCCTCTACCCTTCGTCCTTTCTCTTTTTGTCTCTTCCTCTTCCTCCTCCTCTCCTCTCTTCCCCTCCCTCGTCTTCCTCCGCCAGTCCCTCGAGGCTGAGACAGAGATGGCTGATCGCCAGCTGATGGACCGCGGGCCAGGAGCAGGGTTCTTCCATCAGAACCGCGGGCTAAGACTAACCACACCCATGACCCATCACCCTCCTCCTTCCCCTCCTTCTCGCTCCCCCCTTTCCTCCTCTCCCTCCCTCTTTCCTCTTCCATCATCCTCTCTCTCTTCGATCCCCTCCTTCTCTTTTCATCCTCGTCCCTGGTTTCTCTGCAGGTTTTAAAGACAGACTCCTCACTGCACTGAGCCAGCCCGCTGATAGAATTGGGTTACAGCTCGTAGAATCTTTCTGTCATAGATTTAAACAATGACTATCCATTTGAATGTGCCACACTGATAGGATAAGACAGTATTAGTAGTATAGAGGGAAAGGACAGGGAGTGCGTAAAAACCCATTTGTCTTTATGGTTTGTCTACCACTAAGTGATAATGTTTGTGGTGTTTGGAATGTTTTGTTCTCTTCCCCCAGCGTACGGTGCCATTGTTTCATGTTGGAACGGAACGTTCCCCACTGAGATAGTCAGGAGGTAATCTGGTCCACTTCAGGGTAAAACAAAAACAAAATGATTTTATCCCCGGAAAAGCTTTCCCAGAAACACACTTCGGATCTCTTAAATGCTCAACTAGGTGTTTGTGTGTTCATGTGTGCGTGTGTGTGTTTGTCACAGGTGTTTGGGTGCTTTCCAATGGCAGAACCTGGCAACTGTTCAATTCTTTCCTTTTTTAAGCAATTGGAACTATTTTCAAGGTATTGGGTACTATTTTTAGGATGTAAAATACTATTTTTATCGTTTAAAACCGCCAAAGCACTGAGCTGTTACCAGTAGCTTCACATGGCCGAAAACTAACATAGGAATATATTCCCACATCACATCGAATAAAACCTGACAGTTGAAATTCTATAAATGTCATCTTTGATCATGATGAGATCGTCAAACCGGACAGTTGCTATGATTTGAATTGTATCATTTATCATTTTGAAGATGATCTGATCTGACAGTTCAATAATTTCTCCATCAATTGATACAAATCTGGGTTTATGTTGAATGAGTTCCAGCACGGCGAAACAGTTATGTTTACAGTGACTGAAAGAATTGAAAGTGAAATATCGACCGTAAATCTGCATGCTTTTTTGATGTGGGTTTGAAATGTCTATTGCAGTACAACTGGTAACACTTACACACAGAGCGGCAAAAAAAGGCAGGTTAGCAAACAAATAAACAGCTACAGTATGAAAGACTTTAATCTATACACACACACAAACATTGAGACAGATATAGACAAAACAAACGTACAAATTCATCTATTAACACAAACAAACACACACAACGCATAATAAATGTATCAATAGAAGCCCAAAATGAACAAACAGAATCTCTTATCATAAAACCTGGAATCAATCCCGAGGTTAGCCCGACACGCAGAAACGGAATAGAGTCGAACGGATAACGTTGTTCTTATGAGTGTGACCTTGTTGCCGGGGCCGACCGGTGACTCAGCTTGGAGGAAAGGCCGTAACACGTGCTGCTAACCGAACCCCAGCCCGTCAGATTCAAACACTTGATGATCAGTAGCCTCATTAAGCAGGAGAGAGGTAGGCGGCCAGAGGTGAAGGGGGGGGAGGGTGGGTGGGTGTGTGTGTGTGTGCGTGTGTGGTGGGGGTCTATATGTTCAGGGGCCTTTGTCGTCCTGGCAACGCACCTGCTACTTACCACCTGGATGTGCGTCAAGGCATTAATCCCTTCAAACAACAAAACCAACAACGGTCTTATCTCTACAACGTAATCTCTGTAATCCGTCTGACTTTGTGAATTAGTCTGCATTAGAATTGTTTGTCGGTTTATTTTGTCACATCCTGGTTTTGTGTTTAGGGCTTATCCCATTAGCGCACATTAAATTCATTCACAATTTTCACGTCAGTGGGAGCTTATTATGTTTTTTGGTCAATGAGGCATGGTATCTCTTTGATAGATTTGACGGAGTTCACAGAGATGTTGTCCAGAGAAGATAAAATGCCAGAACTCTACAAAATACCAAAACTACTTCCATTCTACAAAATATCAAAACTGCTTTTGTAGTTTACGTTGTATTCAAAGTTTCTCACATTACTGTGAGTGCATGTACATATCACAGGGAAAACAGACAGAACTCTTGATCCTGGTGAACCTAGACACACCGTCTCTGTCTGTCTGTCTGTCTGTCTGTCTGTCTGTCTGTCTGTCTGTCTGTCTGTCTGTCTCTGTCTGTCTGTCTGTCTGTCTGTCTGTCTGTCTGTCTGTCTGTCTGTCTGTCCGTCCAGCTGCTTGTCCGTCTATCCCAGCTGTGAAGCGATTTGACTTTGCCCTGACCTCTGTGACGTGAGGTGCAGTGTCAGTGTGTGAGTCCTGACGGCGGATGATTGTTTCTTACTGCCCATTACAAACTGCTGTGGGATCATGCCTTTGATGCAAACATTGAAATTGTTGCTGTGATTGTCAAAATATGAGTACATATTTAATGTTTTTATTAATAAATTCATAATTTTGTTGTTGTTTACAGGGCCCTGCTGAAAATGATTGCTTTGCTGATTTATTTTTTGATTACAACAAAGTTGTATTTTATAATGTATAATAAAAGTTTTACACTGTATTGTAACTTCTGTAACACTGACATTAAAGTCCAAAGAACACAGCCTAAGCAATGCAAGTGCGATATTATTAATGGTATTATTATCATGTATCCGCTTTAAGAGCAGTGTCCAAGTCATAACGGGTCATTTTCACATGTTAAACCTACAATTATGACCGAAACCTATGTTGTTGTTTTTTGTAACCAGGGGCAATTAGAAACTACAAAATAAGTTATTGCTATCCCTCTATTTGGTGATCGACTACTTTGAGTAAAAATGTCTTTCCATTCATGAAAAGGTCAGCTGTGTGATGCTCCTTTTGACAGGTGCTGACATTCTATGTGGCCCAGACTGTAAATGGCTTCTAGGTGGCGCATATCTATGATGTCAGCTGCTAGCGTCAGGGCTGGGTGTATGCTGCCGGTGGGAGGCGTGAAAAGGGGCCAGACATCGCCACGGTAATGGCAAGATAGGGACTGAGAGAGAGAGTGTGTGTGTGTGTGTGAGTGTTAGTATGTGGACTTTGTCTATTAGAACTGGTGTTTAACTGGCGTGCGTCGCAGAAATCTGCTCCTTCGTGTCAGAGCACACATCACTTCCTCCCAACCTGCTCCCAGCTACTGCCTCTCCATCTCACAATCACTGGCCACATTATCTCTGTGTCTCTCCTCTCTCTAACCGTCCTCTCCCCCCTCTCTCAATCTCTCTCTCTCTCTCTCATTCTCTCTCTCCCTCTCTCTCCTACCTCTGTCTATTCTTTCTCTCTTTTCTCTCTTTCTCAGTCTGTTTATTCTAGTCCCACTCTTCTTATCCTTTTCCCTCTCTCTTCATCGTTCCTTACACCATCATTTTCTTCTTACTTTCTCTACTTTTTAACAGATCACTTTGATTCCTTTCCGATTCTTATTTTTTCTCTTTTCATCTCGCTGTATGTTCTTCATCCGTTTGCTTTTCTTAACCTCATCCTCTCTTCTCTCTCGTTCTGTTCCACAACACCCTTCTCATCTCTCCCTTCTTTCGTTCCCCCTCTTCTCCAGCGTGCCCTCAGCGAGCTCCCATAGACTCCTCTCTGCCATCATCCCTCTCTTTCTCCCCCACACCATCACTCCCCTCCTCCCCTGCATCCCCCTCTTTCTCCCCCCATCACTCCCGTCCTTCCCTATCTCTCCCTCCCCCCTTTTCACCCCCCCCCCCCCCTCGTGCATGCCTCTCTCTCTCCCCCACGACATCATTACTCCTATCCTCCCGTCTCTTCCCTTCATCACCCCTCCCTCCCTCCCTCCCTCCCTCCCTCCCTCACCCCCTCCTATCCTCAGCTGTGATCCCTCCAGACAGAGCAGGGTTAGTCAGGCAGAACAGCCAACATGTTCCCATCTTCTCCCTGGCCCGCTCACTGCTGCTGCTGCAGTCCTTCTAACACTCCGTCCCCCCCCCCCCCTCCATCCATATCCCTTTTTCAATTTGTCCTCTCTCTCTTCCTCTGTCCTCGGTCTCTCTCCCTCCGTCTTGGTTTCTCTGTACCTCTCGTCTTTTCCTGCCTCCTTGTCTTGCTCTATAGCTCCTCTCAGTAAGCATTCCAGTCATCAATCGTCCTTTTTTCTTTTTCTTTTTTATCCTGTCCTCCCCTTCCCGTCCTCCCTCTTCCCCCCCCTCCTCTTACCCCCTTCGTCTGCCCCTTATTTTCTTTCTCCCTAAAGCTGTTTTTCTTCTCCTTCTCTAGCAGGACGTGTGCTCCCTCTCTCTCCTCTCCTTCTTTGTTTTCTTCTTTCCTATGAGTACATCCTTCTCTCCTTCCTTTGCACCCCCCTTCCGCTTCCTCCTTTCTTTAACTCCTTCACGTCCAAGTGCCAGTCCTCCTCCTGGTTCTCTCCTGTCTTTCCACCAACTCCTCCCGGTTCTCTCTTTTCTCTCTTCCTTTATTCCCTCCATCCTCTTTCTCCTCCTATCCCGACAGTTATCATCCCCACTGTCTTCATGCGTTGATCTGTTACTCCTAGGTTCTTGTCCACTGTTTACACACAATCGTTGGATTATGTTACATCACACGAGGTTAAGAAAACATCTTCCATCAAATCAAACCAAAACATAGAGTTTACACCCACTGTCAAATAGCATGATATAATCAGTGTGTTACTTTTACGATGCAATCCTTAAGGTGTAGTTTATGGTCTAGGGAGGTGATGTGAGTCGTGTAAGGTTTCTAACTAATATGATTAGATTGACTGGAATGAGCAGGAGGCTTCACTTTGCGGTCATACGGGCTGGGGACACCTACGATGGCTGAGCCATTTTAACCCGGCCCGTCTCCACGGGCAACAACACGGAGAGCTTGAGTTCCCTTTTTCAGTTGGCTCTGTAGGACAGGCTCTCTGGCCTGTAGGTCCTGTCTAAATCATTATTAGAGTTATAATGAAGAGACAGGACTGCAAAGACTGAGGTTGGACAGCCAAACCAAAGAGTTATAATCCAGAAACAGGATAGTAAACTCTAGGTCTGGTTGGCTTAACCATAGATTTATAATCCATTAACACCATAGTAAAGACTGTGTATAGTATAGTATAGTATAGTATAGACTTATAATCCAGAAACAGGATAGTAAAGACTGGTCGGTTTAACCATAGACTTAGCAGGAGAGAGAGGACTGAGGCTGGTCTTAACACAGACTACATGTAGATCCAGTGAACCGTGAATCCATGCGGGTTTAACCATAGACTTAGCAGGAGAGTGAGGACTGAGGCTGGTCTTAACACAGACTACATGTAGATCCAGTGAACCGTGAATCCAGGTGGGTTTAACCATAGACTTAGCAGGAGAGTGAGGACTGAGGCTGGTCTTAACACAGACTACATGTAGATCCAGTGAACCGTGAATCCAGTGAACCGTGAAAGGGGGAAGGGTTAACTTTGTTGGGAGAAGGATCATCTATTGATTGGCTGGTTGAATAAAGCAGAGCTGGTTGATTGGTTGGTTGAATAAAGCAGAGCTGGTTGATTGGTTGGTTGAATAAAGCAGAGCTGGTTTATTGGTTGGTTGAATAAAGTTAATTGGCTGGTTGAATAAAGCAGAGCTGGTTGATTGGTTGGTTGAATAAAGCAGAGCTGGTTGATTGTCTGGTTGAATAAAGCAGAGCTGGTTGATTGGCTGGTTGAATAAAGCAGAGCTGGTTGATTGGCTGGTTGAATAAAGCAGAGCTGGTTGATTGGCTGGTTGAATAAAGCAGAGCTGGTTGATTGGCTGGTTGAATAAAGCAGAGCTGGTTGATTGGTTGGTTGGCTCGCACGCACGAGCGGCAATGAAGAAGGGGAGGAGGATGACGGTGGAGATGGAGGAGGAAGAGCGACGACAGCTGCTATGGCGACGAGGAGCGTGACAACGGGCAAGGGATGCGAGGGCATTGACAATGACAGCGGCGCTGAAGATGATGATCAGCAAAATGAAGATGAAGGTCACGGAATGCAGCTGACAGCTGTGTGTGTGTGTGTGTGTGTCTGAGTGTGTGTGTGTGTGTGTGTGTGTGTGTGTGTGTGTGTGGGTGTGTGTGTGTGGTGGTGTACGTGAGCCACAACGTCAGGATGTCGTGGTGAACGCCTAAATAGTAGGATTTAGTGGAGGACAACAATGATGCTGATGACGATGATGAGGAGGAGGAGGAGGAGGGTGCCGGTGTCTGTGTGTGTGTGTGTGAGAGAGAGAGTGTGTGTAGCAGGAAGTGATGCTGTGCCCGGGTGGGCCATCTGTCCACAGATTAATCCTCAGTGCGCTTAGAGATATTACCGACGGGCTTATCGCTGTGGCAACGAGCCCTCAATCCCAGGCCACCATGTGACCCGGCAGAAAAGGGTGAGTGGGGGTGGGAGTACACACACATACACACACACACACACACACACACACACACACACACACACAGCACATGCTGCATTTAGACAATGACACATATACACACAAACCCACAGGCACACGCGTACGCACCAAGCACATACATGACGTGACACACACACACGTAGCACACAATCCCCACTTTTGTATACATACAAAACACACAAAAGCAGGAGGCAAAATATGGTGTACAGAAATGGAACCAAGTTCAATGAAGTGAAGGTGTATGCCTGCTAAATGGTTTCAGCGTTACCTCCAGTGTCTTATTTGGACCAGCAGTGCGGTTTCTGGAATCAGGTCTATGGCTTCTTCCTGCCATATAGTAGGCTTATTTGGATCGGCTGTGCTGCTACTGGCATCAGGTCTATGGCTTCTTCCTGCCAAATATTTGGCCAGAAATGTGTAAATCTGAGTGCTCTGAGATTTGATTTGATTTTTTATTGTGATTGGGATGGATTTTAGCGCCCTTATTTCCTGGTTACAGGCACACTCACAGGCGGAGGTTCATCAACACACAAACACATAAACACACACACACGCACCGCATCTCGTTCCAAGGCTTTTTTCCCATCTCTCTCTCCATCTCTCTCTCATTCTCTCTTCCTGTCTCTCTCCGTCTGTCTCTTTCTCATTCTCTCTCTCCCTGGCTCTGAATCTGTCTCTGTAACACTCTCTCTAACCCTAACCTCTCCAGCTCCCTCTTTCTATCTCTCACTCTCTCCCTGTCTCTCTCTCTCTCTCTCTCTGTCTCTCTCTCCCTCTATCTCTCTATCTTTTTATTTTCTATTCCAGTTCTCCAATCAGCAGGCCAGTGACAGCAGTTCGTTATAACATTCAAGGTTTTATTCTCCCTTCACATACAGTACACAGTCAGAGAAATACAGCCGACCTCCAAAGAAGGTCCGAGCAATGGATACAAAACAAAATCTGAGGTTCAAAACGACAGATTTTCACTTAGAAATAACAACGTGTGTTGCTTTTGGTTTCTTTGTCCTGCATTTTCTTTTCTCTTTTTTAGTTTTTTTTTTGTTTTGTTTTGTCTAGATGTTGGAGATATGAAAGCTATGCTACAGAATGGCAAGTTCTTGTTTTTGACAGATTTGACAATATCCCCTTTCACTCATTTCAGCCTGTAGATCACCAAACCTAACCAGTCTGCCTTGGGTAGGCTAATTGACATATTAAAAAACATTGTTTTAAATGTTTGGAATATATTTTTGGGGAGCGTTTTAATCCTTGCGTGGATCACGTAGTGTTCATTAACCAATAACTCACGTAAAGCTATCACATCACGCCTCTTTATTTGCCCTGCTTTGCTGCGTACTATACAGATATCTTTTGGTTGCTATCATACCAGATAAAGTACATGCTCTCATGACCTTATCTCGAAGTCGTTATCTTCGTAGTAACCAGGCCCTGGCGTGCGCTCAAGGGAACTATGGAGGCACCGGTGTTTTGGAATGGTGTCGGTTGTGCAGACTAGCTTTAACAACGCTCGTTTGTCGGCCGAGTGGTCACGAGAGTACCCTTCACGGGAAGGGTAGAGGCTAATGATGAGAGATGGATTTGAGGTAGGCGATGGTCGCACCACTAGATTTATCATTTTACGACATCACATCAAAACCATTTTCTTTATCAAACCCTCACTTCCTCTGCTCAGTTAAACCACAGTCTAGAACAATGAGGCTACCTTTTGAATTAGCATTGATATTACCTTTTTTGTTTCAGCTACCGCTGGGTGTAGGGTCTTCGGTAGACAGTGGGAGTCTATAACAACGCTTGCTAGCTTGACTTTAATTTTTAAACAAACCAAGTGATGGATGGACCGTTCTGCTTCTAAGTTGATTCAGGACTGCAGCTTCACCTCAGTGGTCACCGAAATGACCTGACACACAACCTGATTGGATGGAGCAACCAAGATGGATGCCACGGGAGATGAACAAGCTGCATATCGTCCGTTCGAGAACATCATGCAGCAGTTTAAGGAAGAAGGACTGTGCAGCGAGCGCGGGATTGATTACAGAGATGGGTTTGATACTGATTCGATACCATCTGATTTAAAACTTTTTTTTCCGTTGTTGCTATAACTAGATTATTAATTTAAGGAAGGGCTGTGCATACAACAATTCTGATAAATAACACTAGGAATCCTTTAAAAATAAAAAGAATTGGACATATTGAGAGGAAGTTGAATTGAGTCAAGCTAAGTGCATTGAATTGAATTAGGCTGAATGGATTGGTTGATCGCTGGAGTTCAAAGGGTCTGTTTCTTTAAAAGACTGGTTTCAAGATGGAAACAATGCTAAATTGGATACAAAAGGAATGTGTTCCGTTCCAGTTTCTGAGTACAAATTATGCCCAGGTTTTTCTCTTTCTTTTTATAAAATTAACAGTATGGCTCTTTAATTTGACAGGAGGTTTTAGGCCCTAGAAAAGATGAAAGTCACCAAGGCATACATACAATCTGGCATTGGCCTTTTTGAGATTCTTGTAAAATGCATGGTCTCATTAAAAACACGTTTATCGATTATATAAAGTGTATTGTATTTATGTTCAATTAGCCCTGTGTTGATGACGTAGCTAAAAGGACACCATTTCCTGAGGAGCGGTCCATAAGCGTTACAGTTTCCTGTCCGATTTTTCTATTGAATTACAGTGCCTTTGATTAAAACATCTTTTGGTCCCACATTTCCCTGAATTGTAGCACCAAAGCTAAAAGATGAGGCAAAAGCAAGTTAGCAGAGGGTTCAATTAGAATGTTGGTGCTGGTGTTCTAACTCTGGAATGCTTTATGTGACATCACTGATACTTCAACAAGCCAAGCGATGGCTTCGTCATCAACCTGTATTTAATTGATAGTTAAGATCACTGTCCAATGTCATAGAAAATGTAGAATTAAAACTGACATACTTTGAATGGTATCTACAATTTACGTTCGACATGTTGTATTTTATTAATGGCTTATTTGAGGTGTTTTCGAGCTTAGAGCAATTCTTGGTAGTTTTTTTTTTTTCTTTTTAGAAAGATTAAAAACATCGCTGAGTTTGTACTGGCTAGCTTGGTAGAAACTAGATAACTGTTGCAGAGATACTTGGCATCGTAGAGAAGTTGACAACATAGCTAATCTCCTCGGTGCGGACAAAAAAAAATGATCTTTTAAAGATTTAGGTCAAGAAAAAGTTTGAAACATGCTTATTCTACCCACATAGAATACATGCGATAAAAAAAGAAAAAAATTGTTGAAACCTTATTTGTTTTGCATATCACTTTGGCCAGTGAAGAATTATAAAACTTTTTTTTTAACTAGACTTATTTAAACTCTTCCCTTGGTTTTGTTTTTTACACGTTGAGGGGAAAAAGGTTATTTTGTTCTTTTACATAGAAAAACATCCTCTATCCTTTTTCAGTTTTGTCTTTGAAATACATCACTGTACAAAATAAAACAACAGACGAAAAAGACCCACAAGCCAAAAAACAATGATAGGAAAAATAAAGAAATTGCATAATTAATTTTTCACATTGACAGATAGGTATGCAGACTGTGTAGAATAGCAAACTGTTGGAACTTTTTAATCATAATTTCATGTTGGGAGTTTAAAAATGACAGTATTCATAAATATACGTATGTGTGGGCTTTTGTCATGAGAAATATAAAAGGAATGAATGGGAAGTCTTGTTCAGTAACAAAGTATAAGGAATACTGCTTTGACAACTGACAGATGTTTTAGTTAGTTGCTTCGAAAAAAAAATCTATAAAACTGAGCAATAGTCCTGAAAGTCTCCCATTCTAATCCATTCGATCCCTTTTCTTTTCTTTTCTTTTCTTTTCTGTGATATGCTATGCTATGCTATGCTATGCTAATCCCTACGATACTAAATGGTTTCGGAGCCTTATCCTATACTTTAGAGTCCTAAATTTCATATCAATTGCACTGTGATGCGATGTAACCTTTTATTCTGCGTTTTACTTTAGTTCAGGTGGTAAACCAAGGCACTGCCACTGCACGGGTTCAAATCCTGCTGAGGTCACTCAGGTCAAATCAAAATGTTCCTGAAAACAATCACCAACTACCAAAAGGCAAATATATTTGATAGATGCTGGTTTGTGGAAGTACTGTGCTGTAACTCTGGGAGCCACTAAGCTTTCTGGGAGCTAGTTTAGGGTCATATTAACTTTCTCCAGGGCCAACCTGGTTTCTCAGAGCTGAGGTTTTTTTCTTTAACTGCAGGTGACTGAAGTGAAGCCAAGCCTGAAATCTTCTTGTTTCAGTTTGCGATGTCAGCCACTCTGTCCAGGGCATAGAATGGAATCGATTGCCAGTTTTACGATGGTCTAATTCAGGGAATGATGACCTTTAGGAGTCACAGAGTTCGTAGCAGTGGAAGTTAATTTAGAGTTACGCAGTGGAAAAGGGGAGAAAGGTGAGATGATTCGTTTTGGCTAAGGTTTCTATGAGCCTAAGATGCTTCTGTATCGAACGGGGGCCTACCTAACATTGACGAAATCGAAGAAAAATACCTTCCCCTTAAATTACTTCCTTCACTTCTGTTTCAACCGATAGTGAACACAGATATTTCTAGTTTGAACTATATCTCACTTATCTTCTCTCCTTTTCTCCTCCAGGATGTGCGTGTGTGTGTGCGTGTTCTTGTGCTTGCCTGTGCATGACCCCCCAGCCTAAAGGTTTTCTAAGCAGGTAATGAAGAGGAGAAAGTGATGCCGAAGCACTTTTCAACTCAACCAGAACGGTTGGGATGATGGAATCCTGTGCCTCTTCTGAGTGTGTGTGTGTGTGTGTGTGTGTGTGTGTGTGTGTGTGTTCACCAGCAGTGATGTAGTCACCTTTGAAGGGCACCCCACACACGAGTCCATGAACTTCCTGAACAGATAATTCAATACCTCTACTCTAAATCCATCCATGTTTTCCATTCAATGGTATGAGCAGACGTCAAAAGGTAGGTGAAGGAAAATCATTTTGAATTAAAACATGAAATACGTATCTATGCATATGTGTCTGGTCCTTGAGCTGGATGAATACTGTGGCACGTGTGTGTGTGTGTGTGTGTGTGTGTGTGTGTGTGTGTGTTCCACCAGTTTGCCATTCAGTCTTTTCACAATCAAGGTGCAACACTTCCTCACTTTTATCTCTAGTCCTCTTTCTTCTTCCCTTCCGTCTCATTCATGTTAAAGGCATGCATGCTGTTTGCGACACACACACACACAAACGGGTAAAAACCCTGGATAACCATTGACTTTATAAAAATCTTCACCTGCAGATGAAGGTGCTAATCACCGTAACACAGCTGGAACGTTCTAGAGAAACACAGTTCTTTTTTATGTAAACATGCCTAACATCAAACCACCCTCCAAACGCCCACCCACCGACCAATTACATGCAGTCAGTTCCTTCATTGAAAGTGAAATGTGTTGTTTTTTTAAATGAACAAAATAAAAAAAAATAAAAAAATCAAAGACAGACAGTTTAGACATTTGAAAGAAAATCCCAACATGACTCTGAATACCAAACCTAGATTTTGCTCTTTTCTTTTTCATACCCCACGACCCATATACATATATAAATACATCTATTCTGTTATAACTTTGTCAACTATAGTTCTAATGGTAATATAATATGATATAGATCTTTTAAAACTATGAGTAAATTGTAAGGATGGCACCATCTCTTTTGGAAAACAAAACCATGATATACTTTATAAAAGCTGTTTGAATTACATAATGAAATGAACAGTATGTTCACGACTCTCTCTCTCTCTCTCTCTCTCTCTCTCTCTCTCTCTCTCTCTCTCTTTCACTATCTCTTCTCTTTCTCTTTCATTATCTCTCTTCCTCTCTCTCCCTCTCTCTCTCTCTCTCTTCTCTTTCTCTTTTATTATCTCTCTCTCTCTCTCTCCCTCTCTCTCCATCCCATAAACATGCTAACACCGTGGAAAGCCCCCGGCTCACTTCAGGTAGTACGGAGGGAACGTTTTGTGCTTGAGTAAAAGAAGGAGAGAGACAGAAAGAACACATATCGTCCGTCTCCACTTGTCCCCCTCTCTCCAAAGTTTACTCTTCCCCAAGGAGCTCGAGACGTTTCGTGTCACCCGACTCCGGTTGCCAACGGCAGCCGGCCAACTGCGGCCCGGAGAGTTACGGAGGTGGGAGTGCGAGGAGAGACGGAGCGTGTTTATGGCGTGTCCTCCGTGTGTTTGTGTTGCGGTAATCCTCTGCCAGGAGCCTCAAGGTAAACATCGTTAATATCCCCCCCTCCCCCCTTCTTCCCCCGAGCTCTGGCAGCGTTTGCTCGGGTCTGGGGACGGTGACGGCGTTCCAACGAGCTGACAGGTGATCGGAGCCAGGCCCCGTCTGCCTTCATGCTCCCCTGGCGAAGGACGGAAAGAGAAGAGAGGAGTCCGTCCTTTCTCTGTCTGGTTCTCCCTCTCTCTCACTCTCTTTCTCTCACTCTCTTTGTGTGCTTTGTTCATTTGCACCCCTGTCTCTCTTTACCTAAGCTTCCCTGAAAAGCCTACCTCTCAGTGTGTGTGTGTGTGTGTGTGTGTGTGTGTGTGTGTGTACGAGTGTACGCCTTGTGTCTCTCCTCTGTCAGGGAGTGACAGCTCTTCCGCTCACTTTTTAATAATGTTCGTTCCTCTCCTCCTCTCATCCTCTCCTCCTCTCATCCTCTCCTCTCTCCGTCTCTCCTGTTCCTTTCTTCCCCTCTTTCTTCATCAGGCCTGACAGAGTCCAGAGGAAAAGCACCATGGGAAATCTCCTCCTCCACCTCTCACTGTCCCTCCGTCTACTGGAGAACCCATTTACCTCTGTCTCTCCTCTGCTTGGCCCACTAAGCCCTTAGCTAATGTTGAAGGAGTATTCCCCAACTTTCAAAGGTTTTCTAGGACAAAGTGTTCCCCCTCTTTAAAAGGTTTTTGAGGGTAAAATAGTTCCCCTCTTTAAAAGGTTTAAAAAGGAAGGGTTGTTACAATACTTTTTTTTTTTAAAGAAATATATTAAATATTCCGTGGCAGGTTTAAAATAACTTTTCTCTCAAACTGTTTCTGTTGACCCTCTGAATAATACCAGTAGGGTGAAAATGGACTTTTTGAGAAAAGCATCTTCTGTTTCCTTTCTGTTGTTGTATGTAAACCTCTCTGTCTTACTCCCTATGTACAGGGAAATGGCCCTCTGTAACGAAAACATCCTGTTTCCTTTATGATTTTCATCCTCCTTTTTTTCCTTCGTAAGGCTGAAAACCTGAATGTTTGGTTTCAGCATTGTAAAATTCCCGCTACCTATCTTTCTTAACCCCCCCCCCCCCTCCCCACCCCCCCACCCCACTTCCTCTACATAGAAGAGGATTACTTATCAAACCTCTGTGTGCTTTTCTTGTCAAAATAAATGTCCTCCGACACAGCAACTGTCAAACCAAAAACATCTTCCTGTTTCCTCCCCCCTGTCAATCATTCCCATAACCCCTCCTCATTCGCGTTTTATCACAGGCCGGCCGCCCTGTCCCTCAGACTCAATCCGTCCAATCGACCAATCCTCTTCCTGTGTTACGTAGCCCCCCCCCCCCCCCCCCCGCCTTCCTCTACACGTAGGCGGACTCGCTGGACTGCGTGCGCCCCATGTTGGGCGGCTGCGACAGGTGCGCCATGTCCTTCTTCCGGATCTCGCAGATGGACTTCCTGCGGGCCTGCACGCCGCGCACCGCCGCCTTGATCTTCTTCCAGCCCAGGTGGTTGAGCTCGGCCAGGTTGAGGAGCACGCAGATGCCGCTCACGGCGAACATGAAGACCAGGAAGACGGTCTTCTCGGTGGGGCGCGACACGTAGCACTCCACCTCCTTCACGCACGGGTAGCGGTCGCACTCGAAGATCCCCGGCACGCTGAAGCCGTAGAGGAAGTACTGGCCGGCCAGGAAGCCGATCTCCAGGGCGTTCCGGAACACCACCTGGATGATGTAGAAGCGCGAGATGCCCTCCTGGCGACGCACCTTGGAGTTCTTGCTGTGCAACATGGAGCGAGGCGTGTTGGGGATC
>CM030182.1:16082960-16087960 GCA_017639675.1 Aplochiton taeniatus
CTGTGCTGTGCTGTGCT
The DNA here is from genome assembly GCA_017639675.1 of Aplochiton taeniatus. Taxonomy (NCBI): domain Eukaryota; kingdom Metazoa; phylum Chordata; class Actinopteri; order Galaxiiformes; family Galaxiidae; genus Aplochiton; species Aplochiton taeniatus. Next base: position 16,082,978 of record CM030182.1, read on the forward strand.
GTGCTGTGCTGTGCTGTGCTGTGCTGTGCTGTGTTGTGTTGTGTTAGGCTTTGCTGTTGTTGTGCCTGGGTGAGTCGGGCTGCGGTAAGCTGTGCTGCTCCCACATGAGACCACGAGACACAGCGAAAGTATGTATTTGTCCGAGTAGATGTGACATTGTTCATTTATGTGTGTAGGAACACAGCTGGCCGATGTCTGTGTGGGAAAGCCTGTCACCATCTTCTCTCTCTCTATTTTTGTGCATGCTATTTTTCCCTTCTCTGATCTCAGCCCTTAAGACAATCAATACCTTTCACTGTAAATCCCTTAGATGAGGCTGAGCCACAGCGAGGGTTTTAAATAAACATAAGCCTCTGATGGAGGTGGTCAGCACGGTCAATAATCTATTAAACCTCTTCATTGTTTGTTTTGTATTCTGGTCCTTCCCGACCTGCCAGTCGATTTGTAATGCTAATGGATGGGTCAAAAAGGCTATTTCATTAGCTCTTCTTTGAAGCTCCACTTCCCATCCTATCGCCACAGCGCCAAGGATGTGGGCGGACATGTTTCTACCGATCTCGAGCTCTCCACCAATGGGAGAATGGGAAGGTTAGCTTCAACCGAGAGTAGAAGAGAGCTAGATAAGGAGCCTGAATGATGTGTTGTCTGAGATCAGGTGAAGACTGTATCTTGTGTGTGTGTCTGTGTGTGTGCGTGTGAATCTATTTTTACCAGACTCACATCCCATAATAGGTAGAATAAATCACACGAGGTATGAGTGATCACACGCACATACAAACATACACACACACACACACACACACACACACACACACACGTAAACAAAATGGGAACAAAACAGAGACCCAGGAGCCACACTAAACATGCTGATTCCCTCAGGGACCACCCACCTCCACAAAGCCCCTCACACACACATCACCTAAGGCTGTGTACACTGGCCTCCATACTGCTGTCTGTTCAGATCTAAACACACACACCGCAACGTCTGTCGAGTGTAGGGGGTGGGGGTGGGGGATCTGGTAACGACCACAGACACTCACACGCACACACACACACACACACACAAACACACACAAAGACACAGAAAAGAGCTATACACACCTTGCCTGTGATACAATGAACGTCAGTGGCACCTCCGGCAAATGGAGAACCCTCTAATTGTGTGATGATGATGATCTTGTGCGTGTGCCTGTGTGTGTGTGTGTGTGTGTGTGATGCTAATGTGGGCATTATGACTAATGTGTGTGATGAGTGCCGGGCACCCCCGAGGGTGTTGTCATGGTGACCTCGTGAGAGAACACACGGCTTCGCCCGGGGCGAATCACGCACGAGCTGTCATGCCTTCCCCCTGCCTGGCTGACCAATAAGAGACCTGGACCATTGTGGAGGGACCAATAGGAAGTGGGCTGAGGTCAAGGGGGCGGGGGCGGGGTTTATACACATTTAAATATATATAATATATATATATATATGTATATATATAAATATATATATATATATATATATATATATATATATATATATATATATATATATATATATATATATATATACATATATATATATTAATTTTTTACATATCAGGGATGAAGCTGGTGGCCAAGGTTAGGTGTCACATTAAGATGTGTTAATTTATTGCACAATAGTGAGAAAGATGAATTGCGCTAAGGGGAGCATATTAATATCTCACCATCAAGTCACATGGTCCTGACGTATTTAGTTGATTTATGGAGTCAAACAAATCGATCATTTATTCATTTACATTTATTCATTGACTCAGCCCTGCCGTTCGGGTCCCCAGAGCTGTGCCTTGCTTAAAGGCACAAAGGCCAAGCTGCGGGTTGCGAGTGGTAACACTTTCATTCTGCTCTGCTCCTCTATTTAAACGCTGCCTAAGGAGTTAGATGTATTTAAGTAACAGCGGAATTGCATTTTTCCTCTAATGAAGGAAATGTAAGTAAATGGCTTCGCCATACTTTTCATTCTAAGGTCATGATTGTCTGTACTCTCTGTCTCTACCCCTCTCCCTACCTCTCTACCTCCCTCTCTCTCTCTCTCTCTCTCTCTCTCTCTCTCTCTCTCTCTCTCTCTCTCTCTCTCTCTCTCTCTCTCTCTCTGCCTCTCTCTCTCTCTCTCTCTCTCTCTTGATCTCTTTCCCTCCTCTACACTCCCCCCCTTCCTATTCTCTCATTCCCCACAGCGTAAGTAGGAGTGTGAGTAACCGACGATCAGTGGCAGTGCTCCGTGACTCAGGGACCAACGGTGACAAACACTGGCCACTCGCCTCTTCACAACGCGACTAGTGGGGTCGGCGGCCAGTCACTCAGCCACACTTCGACTCACACACCCATTCCGAATCCCATTCCGCATTGCTTTCCCAAACCCATTCCGATTCCCGTTCGGAAGCCCGTTCGGAATCCCGTTCGGAATCCCATTCCGGAACCCCATTCGGAATCCCATTCCGGAACCCCATTCGGAATCCCATTCGGAATCCAACGGGTTTCAGAGAGGGGCTCCGACTCAGACGCCGGCTGGAGAGAGTCTTCAGATCTTTTTCTGATCTGATTCTGATTGACACATTGACCTCAAGGGGTCCGTGCAGAAAGCAGACAGTCGACTTGCCTTCACCACGCTAGCAGTCTGGCTTGTCACCAGAAGGTTGCCGGTTCAATACCAGGTGGCAAATCATAACCGTCGATGTGCTCTCGAGCAAGGCACCGTTCTGTTCTGTCTCTGTGTTTGTGTTGCCAGCAATCACAGATAATAAAAACCTAAACAAAATGGGCTAATCTGGTTGTCGCAGAGAAGCGTCTGCCCCTGGTAAAGTCTGGAGTAAACATCAGTCTCATGTATGTTTCATACTCGCTTTCTGACTACCAGGCAGTTTCATCCTCGTACCGCCTCAGAAGATAATGAATTATGGATTTCTGCACTTGATATAACACAGAGAAGATATTAATTATTTTTCTCACTGAATAACTGAAGTAAGGGTCAAATACGGTATGAATATTTAGTCATGAAGAAGCTTTTCATCACGAAAAAGTGTCCGGTGAGAAACAAAAGTTCACACAAAGTATTAATTGATACACCATATTGCTATTTCATTTCTATTCTCTCTCTCTCTCTCTCCCTCTCTCTCTCTCTCTCTCTCTCTCTCTCTCTCTCTCTCTCTCTCTCTCTCTCTCTCTCTCTCTCTCTCTCTCTCTCTCTCTCTCTCTCTCTCTCTCTCTGTCTAACAAACACAACTCTCTCACACACACCTGCATGCTGCTTAAGCACATTACTTAAGTACATTACTGTTACTCACACACACACACTCTCTCTCTCTCTCTCTCTCTCTCTCTCTCTCTCTCTCTCTCTCTCTCTCTCTCTTTTCAAAGACACATTTTCATGTATTTTATCTCAAAAGGGTCAGTAGACAAATGAGACTCGTGATGTCATACATTTTCTTGTGTTCTAAAACTAAAATTAAAAACCAATACACTTTACTGGATTAGTCATATTTGACAGATCGGATGCTTTGAGACGCCACAGAATTCAAAACCAGGGCAGAATTAAGCCCTCAGCCATTTTCTAATTACCTCCCGAGAAGTGGGAGAGGGAGAGCGCTGGAATAAATGAGGAAACAGCTTGAGTCGTTGGGTGTGTTAATCCAGCGTCCGGCTAGCTCTGCGCTTTCTCCTCCGCATCCCTCTAAACCGCTCTCGTGGACCAATGGTGTTGTGGGCAAAGAGCTAACCCCCCCCCCCCCCACACACACACTACCATCATCATCCTCATCCCATCGCTCAGGAAGATTACAACCACGTCAAAGCCCCTCAGCCTACTACCGGCCGGCTTCCAGCACTGCCAGCCTATGACCAGCCTCCATCACTGTCACTACCAACCTCCATCACTGTTACTATACCAACCTCCATCACTGTTACTGTACCAACCTCCATCACTGTTACTATACCAACCTCCATCACTGTTACTATACTAACCTCCATCACTGTTACTATACCAACCTCCATCACTGTTACTATACTAACCTCCATCACTGTTACTATACCAACCTCCATCACTGTTACTATACTAACCTCCATCACTGTTACTATACCAACCTCCATCACTGTTACTATACTAACCTCCATCACTGTTACTATACCAACCTCCATCACTGTTACTATACCAACCTCCATCACTGTTACTATACTAACCTCCATCACTGTTACTATACTAACCTCCATCACTGTTACTATACCAACCTCCATCACTGTTACTATACCAACCTCCATCACTGTTACTATACTAACCTCCATCACTGTTACTATACCAACCTCCATCACTGTTACTATACCAACCTCCATCACTGTTACTATACCAACCTCCATCACTGTTACTATACTAACCTCCATCACTGTTACTATACCAACCTCCATCACTGTTACTATACCAACCTCCATCACTGTTACTATACCAACCTCCATCACTGTTACTATACCAACCTCCATCACTGTTACTATATTAACCTCCATCACTGTTACTATACCAACCTCCATCACTGTCGGTCTGGCCCACATGATCACTGTTAGCACATACCTTAGCACAGTTTTTATTATGTTATAATACATGTCATATATAAATATATCTATCAAATAGCTATATTCAACAATTCAAGCCTTCGGCTCTGTGTCACCCAGTCAGGTCAAGTAGAGCGACACATCTATCTCTCAACGCTATTGGTTTACGTCCCCTACGGGGTGTCACGTGACCTTACCTTCCGATCATGGTGGAGTGCTGCTGCACCGCCGCCTCTAGGAGGCGCTCCAGGATGGTCCATTCTCCCATGGTTACGGCCGCGAGGCTTCCGACGACGACAGGAAACTAGCGGGGATCCACTTCCTGTGGACTTCCCGTGTCGGGGGGGGTGAATAGCGCTGAGGTCTGTTTTCTTCGAGAGTCCCACAAGTTGCGAAGGTTGGGAGAGAAAAAGCCAAGGAG
>CM030182.1:16092960-16130460 GCA_017639675.1 Aplochiton taeniatus
ATCATAATCAGATTGTCAGAAACACCACAGTGATAACATTCCAAGCCCTTGTTCTTGTTATAAAGTAATTTACAGATAGTTTTGTTGTAATTCCTACAATTAGGAGGGGAGGGAGGGCCATATTGCTCTCTTTTAATAATGGAATTAAGTAGGACTATAAGTAGATGGTAAAACATACATTTGTTTAGCAGTGTTAAAGTCAATGTGAATGATACAGTGATGAGCACAATGTCTGGCTTCTGTCCAAACATTGCTTTTGATCACAATCCTTGCAATCATTTTATTTGGTGTTTCTGCCTTTTAACAGTAAAAAATGCAAAGAAGACGCCGTATTAATCCGAATGCAGATGCTGAGCATCATGTTGCTACTAAATTGGACAAATTGGGTCTTGAAATAAAATATATAAATGCTTACAAAGGTAAGTTGAATCTTCTGATTGTTTAATTATTGTTATATTTGGAATATGTCACCTTTCTCCTTGTCACTTATTAGTTATTTGTGTATGAACTAGGTCGTGGCATCTTCACCTCCGTTCCATTCCAACGTGGAGAGTTTCTTTTGGAATACAGAGGTGAATTGATAACAAAGAAAGAATGTCAAAGGAGGCAAGGACTCTATCATGAACGCCTCAAGGTGTTCATGTTCGAGTTCCAATTTAATGGGAAACTGTGGTGGTGAGTACTATATTTTGATGCTTATTCTTACCCGAATGAAAGGACATGTTACGTTCAGTATGGTGAACATAGTTATTATCGATATAGGGCCCTTTAAAAAGTCAGGCTAATTATTACTCAAAGTAACCAAATTATAAAGATGTAATTGTTAAGTGTTTTTCTCTAGTGTCGATGCAGCAAAGGAGGACGGGTCATATGGCAGACTAGTAAATGATATATTCATGAACCCAAATTCAAAAATGAAGTACCTGAATGTGAAAGGGAGGCCCCATTTATGTTTATTTGCATTAAGAGACATAAGTGCAGGAGAGGAGATCACTTATAATTATAGTGATTTTGACTGGCCATGGAGATGCAAGGTGTGCAAAACTTTACTTGATTGTTCTCATAAAGAAAATGCTCTTACTATAGATGATTTTACAAACATAAATATTGTTTATTGTCCATCTAGCTTAGGTTTAAGACAGTTATTTGCATTGTTCGTTGATTTAGCGAAACAGGTTTATACTAACACATACACATGTCCAGGATTAGAAGTAGTATACTTATTTGGGTTCATTGTCTTAAATGTGTTGTTTTAGAAAGCTGAAGGACAGGCTTCTGATCTACTCCCAAAAAATTACAAGGTGAAAAGAGATGTTGATTACCAATTATTTAAAAGAAGTGAATCCAACTATAAGTAGTAAGTGTCAAAAATTGATCAAATCTATTTTTTTTCTGATTTTCAGGGTACTCATGAGGGAATGCCCCTGGTTGAAGAGCACGTGGCCCCAGAATCGTGTGGTGTTGATGATTTAAAAGAGGTAAATCTTGATGAGAATGATTTGAATGAACTATTGTCATTATCACATTACTTGTGGTAAAACATCCAATTGACCCACACATTTCATTGGTACTGTTTGTGTGGGTGTGTGTGTGTGTTTTCTGTCATCTGATTGTGAGATGGTATGCATGGACAATGGTATGTCAGGTCTTTCTTGTAAGATGCGTTTCAGAGTGTAAGTCAGTATAGTGTCTCAGGGTGTGTAAAGCAGTGTATGACAGGAATGTCCCATTTGCGGTCCATACGGTTTAAAGGTACCTGCGTCCAGGTGGGGTTAAAAGTGGTATTTTAGAATACCTGAGAACTTGTATTGGATCTATATGATAGTCCAATGTGTATGGGACGTTATTTACTTGCATCTGGTGGATAAATACCCAGTATTTAGTAATACAAGGAATGCTAGGTGACATCTTAATACAAATAACCAATGGAAATCTAAAGGGACAAAGTCCCTCCACATAAAAGCTTCCACCACTGCAGCCGAGTAGTGCTGCTATCCCAGCAAGTGGATTGAAAATAGAAAATCAATAAAGAAATCAACTGCTGAACTCATCAGTGAACATTGTTTTGGAAGATTCTAGTTTTCATAGTAGCTAGACTATTCATTTGGCCTGTCAAGTAACTCAAAATTGTTTTAGAGTGGATTTCTTTCCCTCAAGACCGCACAGTAACAAAGTCATGATACCTTTTTGCATAGTGTGACACAAGGAAAATCCTGTTGTCAAGATATTAATGATCAAATCTATTTTCATCCTTATTTTCAGGGTACTCATGAGGGAATGCCCCTGGTTGAAGAGCACATGGCCCCAGAATCATGCGGTGTTGATGATTTAAAAGAGGTAAATCTTGATGAGAATGATTAGAATGAACTATTGTCATTATCACATTACTTGTGGTAAAACATCCAATTGACCCACACATTTCATTGGTACTGTTTGTGTGGGTGTATGTGTGTGTTTTCTGTCATCTGATTGTGAGATGGTATGCAGGGACAATGGTATGTCAGGTCTTTCTTGTAACAAGCGTTTCAGAGTGTAAGTCAGCATAGTGTCTCAGGGTGTGTAAAGCAGTGTATGACAGGAATGTGACATTTGCGGTCCATACGGTTTAAAGGTACCTGCGTCCAGGTGGGGTTAAAAGTGGTATTTTAGAATACCTGGGAACTTGTATTGGATCTATATGATAGTCCAATGTGTATGGGACATTGTTTACTTGCATCTGGTGGATAAATACCCAGTATTTAGTAATACAAGGAATGCTAGGTGACATTTTATTACAAATAACCAATGGAAATCTAAAGGGACAAAGTCCCTCCACATAAAAGCTTCCACCACTGCAGCCGAGTAGTGCTGCTATCCCAGCAAGTGGGTTGAAAATAGAAAATCAATAAAGAAATCAACTGCTGAATTCATCAGTGAACATTGTTTTGGAAGATTCTATTTTTCATAGTAGCTAGACTATTCATTTGGCCTGTCATGTAACTCAAAAATTGTTTTAGAGTGGATTTCTTTCCCTCAAAGACATCAAAGTAACACAGTCATGATACCTTTTTGCATAGTATGACAGGGAAAATCCTGTTGTCAAGATATTAATGATCAAATCTATTTTCATCCTGATTTTCAGGGTACTCATGAGGGAATGCCCCTGGTTGAAGAGCACATGGCCCCAGAATCATGCGGTGTTGATGATTTAGAAGAGGTAAATCTTGATGAGAATGATTAGAATGAACTATTGTCATTATCACATTACTTGTGGTAAAACATCCAATTGACCCACACATTTCATTGGTACTGTTTGTGTGGGTGTATGTGTGTGTTTTCTGTCATCTGATTGTGAGATGGTATGCATGGACAATGGTATGTCAGGTCTTTCTTGTAAGATGCGTTTCAGAGTGTAAGTCAGTATAGTGTCTCAGGGTGTGTAAAGCAGTGTATGACAGGAATGTGACATTTGCGGTCCATGCGGTTTAAAGGTACCTGCGTCCAGGTGGGGTTAAAAGTGGTATTTTAGAATACCTGGGAACTTGTATTGGATCTATATGATAGTCCAATGTGTATGGGACATTGTTTACTTGCATCTGGTGGATAAATACCCAGTATTTAGTAATACAAGGAATGCTAGGTGACATCTTAATACAAATAACCAATGGAAATCTAAAGGGACAAAGTCCCTCCACATAAAAGCTTCCACCACTGCAGCCGAGTAGTGCTGCTATCCCAGCAAGTGGATTGAAAATAGAAAGTCAATAAAGAAATCAACTGCTGAATTCATCAGTGAACATTGTTTTGGAAGATTCTAGTTTTCATAGTAGCTAGACTATTCATTTGGCCTGTCATGTAACTCAAAAATGTTTTAGAGTGGATTTCTTTCCCTCAAAGACATCAAAGTAACACAGTCATGATACCTTTTTGCATAGTATGACAGGGAAAATCCTGTTGTCAAGATATTAATGATCAAATCTATTTTCATCCTTATTTTCAGGGTACTCATGAAGGAATGCCCCTGGTTGAAGAGCACATGGCCCCAGAATCATGCGGTGTTGATGATTTAAAAGAGGTAAATCTTGATGAGAATGATTAGAATGAACTATTGTCATTATCACATTACTTGTGGTAAAACATCCAATTGACCCACACATTTCATTGGTACTGTTTGTGTGGGTGTATGTGTGTGTTTTCTGTCATCTGATTGTGAGATGGTATGCAGGGACAATGGTATGTCCGGTCTTTCTTGTAACAAGCGTTTCAGAGTGTAAGTCAGCATAGTGTCTCAGGGTGTGTAAAGCAGTGTATGACAGGAATGTGACATTTGCGGTCCATGCGGTTTAAAGGTACCTGCGTCCAGGTGGGGTTAAAAGTGGTATTTTAGAATACCTGAGAACTTGTATTGGATCTATATGATAGTCCAATGTGTATGGGACGTTATTTACTTGCATCTGGTGGATAAATACCCAGTATTTAGTAATACAAGGAATGCTAGGTGACATCTTAATACAAATAACCAATGGAAATCTAAAGGGACAAAGTCCCTCCACATAAAAGCTTCCACAACTGCAGCCGAGTAGTGCTGCTATCCCTGCTAGTGGGTTGAAAATAGAAAATCAATAAAGAAATCAAATGCTGAATTCATCAGTGAACATTGTTTTGGAAGATTCTATTTTTCATAGTAGCTAGACTATTCATTTGGCCTGTCATGTAACACAAAAATGTTTTAGAGTTGATTTCTTTTCCTCAAAGACATCAAAGTAACACAGTCATGATACCTTTTTGCATAGTGTGACACAAGGAAAATCCTGTTGTCAAGATATTAATGATCAAATCTATTTTCATCCTTATTTTCAGGGTACTCATGAAGGAATGCCCCTGGTTGAAGAGCACATGGCCCCAGAATCATGCGGTGTTGATGATTTATAAGAGGTAAATCTTGATGAGAATGATTAGAATGAACTATTGTCATTATCACATTACTTGTGGTAAAACATCCAATTGACCCACACATTTCATTGGTACTGTTTGTGTGGGTGTATGTGTGTGTTTTCTGTCATCTGATTGTGAGATGGTATGCATGGACAATGGTATGTCAGGTCTTTCTTGTAAGATGCGTTTCAGAGTGTAAGTCAGTATAGTGTCTCAGGGTGTGTAAAGCAGTGTATGACAGGAATGTGACATTTGCGGTCCATGCGGTTTAAAGGTACCTGCGTCCAGGTGGGGTTAAAAGTGGTATTTTAGAATACCTGGGAACTTGTATTGGATCTATATGATAGTCCAATGTGTATGGGACATTGTTTACTTGCATCTGGTGGATAAATACCCAGTATTTAGTAATACAAGGAATGCTAGGTGACATCTTAATACAAATAACCAATGGAAATCTAAAGGGACAAAGTCCCTCCACATAAAAGCTTCCACCACTGCAGCCGAGTAGTGCTGCTATCCCAGCAAGTGGATTGAAAATAGAAAGTCAATAAAGAAATCAACTGCTGAATTCATCAGTGAACATTGTTTTGGAAGATTCTAGTTTTCATAGTAGCTAGACTATTCATTTGGCCTGTCATGTAACTCAAAAATGTTTTAGAGTGGATTTCTTTCCCTCAAAGACATCAAAGTAACACAGTCATGATACCTTTTTGCATAGTATGACAGGGAAAATCCTGTTGTCAAGATATTAATGATCAAATCTATTTTCATCCTTATTTTCAGGGTACTCATGAAGGAATGCCCCTGGTTGAAGAGCACATGGCCCCAGAATCATGCGGTGTTGATGATTTAAAAGAGGTAAATCTTGATGAGAATGATTAGAATGAACTATTGTCATTATCACATTACTTGTGGTAAAACATCCAATTGACCCACACATTTCATTGGTACTGTTTGTGTGGGTGTATGTGTGTGTTTTCTGTCATCTGATTGTGAGATGGTATGCAGGGACAATGGTATGTCCGGTCTTTCTTGTAACAAGCGTTTCAGAGTGTAAGTCAGCATAGTGTCTCAGGGTGTGTAAAGCAGTGCATGACAGGAATGTGACATTTGCGGTCCATGCGGTTTAAAGGTACCTGCGTCCAGGTGGGGTTAAAAGTGGTATTTTAGAATACCTGAGAACTTGTATTGGATCTATATGATAGTCCAATGTGTATGGGACGTTATTTACTTGCATCTGGTGGATAAATACCCAGTATTTAGTAATACAAGGAATGCTAGGTGACATCTTAATACAAATAACCAATGGAAATCTAAAGGGACAAAGTCCCTCCACATAAAAGCTTCCACAACTGCAGCCGAGTAGTGCTGCTATCCCTGCTAGTGGGTTGAAAATAGAAAATCAATAAAGAAATCAAATGCTGAATTCATCAGTGAACATTGTTTTGGAAGATTCTATTTTTCATAGTAGCTAGACTATTCATTTGGCCTGTCATGTAACACAAAAATGTTTTAGAGTTGATTTCTTTTCCTCAAAGACATCAAAGTAACACAGTCATGATACCTTTTTGCATAGTGTGACACAAGGAAAATCCTGTTGTCAAGATATTAATGATCAAATCTATTTTCATCCTTATTTTCAGGGTACTCATGAAGGAATGCCCCTGGTTGAAGAGCACATGGCCCCAGAATCATGCGGTGTTGATGATTTATAAGAGGTAAATCTTGATGAGAATGATTAGAATGAACTATTGTCATTATCACATTACTTGTGGTAAAACATCCAATTGACCCACACATTTCATTGGTACTGTTTGTGTGGGTGTATGTGTGTGTTTTCTGTCATCTGATTGTGAGATGGTATGCATGGACAATGGTATGTCAGGTCTTTCTTGTAAGATGCGTTTCAGAGTGTAAGTCAGTATAGTGTCTCAGGGTGTGTAAAGCAGTGTATGACAGGAATGTGACATTTGCGGTCCATGCGGTTTAAAGGTACCTGCGTCCAGGTGGGGTTAAAAGTGGTATTTTAGAATACCTGGGAACTTGTATTGGATCTATATGATAGTCCAATGTGTATGGGACATTGTTTACTTGCATCTGGTGGATAAATACCCAGTATTTAGTAATACAAGGAATGCTAGGTGACATCTTAATACAAATAACCAATGGAAATCTAAAGGGACAAAGTCCCTCCACATAAAAGCTTCCACCACTGCAGCCGAGTAGTGCTGCTATCCCTGCAAGTGGGTTGAAAATAAAAAATCAATAAAGAAATCAACTGCTGAATTCATCAGTGAACATTGTTTTGGAAGATTCTAGTTTTCATAGTAGCTAGACTATTCATTTGGCCTGTCATGTAACTCAAAAATGTTTTAGAGTGGATTTCTTTCCCTCAAAGACATCAAAGTAACACAGTCATGATACCTTTTTGCATAGTATGACAGGGAAAATCCTGTTGTCAAGATATTAATGATCAAATCTATTTTCATCCTTATTTTCAGGGTACTCATGAAGGAATGCCCCTGGTTGAAGAGCACATGGCCCCAGAATCGTGCAGTGTTGATGATTTAAAAGAGGTAAATCTTGATGAGAATGATTTGAATGAACTATATTCATTATCACATTACTTGTGGTAATACATCCAATTGACCCACACATTTCATTGGTACTGTTTGTGTGGGTGTGTGTGTATGTTTTCTGTCATCTGATTGTGAGATGGTATGCATGGACAATGGTATGTCAGGTCTTTCTTGTAAGATGCGTTTCAGAGTGTAAGTCAGTATAGTGTCTCAGGGTGTGTAAAGCAGTGTATGACAGGAATGTGACATTTGCGGTCCATACGGTTTAAAGGTACCTGCGTCCAGGTGGGGTTAATAGTGGTATTTTAGAATACCTGGAAACTTGCATTGGATCTATATGATAGTCCAATGTGTATGGGACATTGTTTACTTGCATCTGGTGGATAAAAGACCCAGTATCTAGTAATACAATAATGCTGCACTAAAACATCTCCAACAGTGTCAGAAACATATCCTGGTGTCTGCAACAGCATCCGCCTTGGACAAGTGCCTCCAGTGTGTGGGACCTGTAACCTCCCTTAAGTGGCTTGGCTATAAATGCAAAGGTACGTTATCAATTGAATTTACAGTAGTTGTATATGCTGTGTTCTGTTGTATGATTAACCACTCTATAAACACCTATGGAAAATGTTCCTGGTACACAGCATAGGCTACTATACCAAATATTTTTCAGAGTATACCGATGTTGTCGTCATGAACTTGAAGACCGCTACCTTGCTTTATCAGCATGATTGTTTGCAGTGTGTCATACATTTCAGATTACATAAAGATGTTTCATTTTGTTTCATTGGCACTGACCAGATATGTGGGGGTATGATGCTTTATGTTTCCTAAATCCACCTTAATTTCCACTTGGATGAGTTAACATTTACATCAGAATTTTAGCTGTTTTTGCATATTTTAAGATCACTGCAGTGCTTTGACAGGGGAACAACTTCAATAGAACCAGTGTTAAAATGTGTATGTTCAAAATGTGTTACAGTTTGTTCTGGGGTCTGTCACAAAACCTGCTTTAGCAAAATGATGCAGAATAAAACTCAAGTTCTGTCCCAGGTAAGAATCTTCTCAAGGGTTCTTCAACTCTATAATATGCTGTCTATAACTGTCCATTACCATGTAAAATACTTGCTTTCTCACCATATTAGGAACAACAGTCAGATCAGGAAATCATACCAAAAGATAAACACCGCATGTCTGATGACGAATCCATAACAGATCAGGAGAGCACACTAAATGATGGGTCTGAGGACGAATACGTACCCGACTCAGAGTCAGAAAACATTGACAATGATGTCTCAGATCCAATCATACCTGTGCATGTTGGATCTTATGAATCAGATACAAGCATCTCAGTATTGCCAAGCACATCCAAAATCTGGCCACCTTTTGAAGATGGCAAGGCTCCCAATGTGGCTGAAACATCCGATTCTTTCAAAAGGTCATCCATGGAACAGCCCGAGGGAGAGGTTGAGCCTCAAAAACGAACGTCAAATCTGACTATGAGTATCAAAAATTATTGTTACTTTTGTGGTAAGCCACAATCTAAGATTGCTCGCCACTTAAAAACACACAAAACAGAACATGAAATTGTTCAAGCATTTTCTCTCCCAGTGGACTCCAAAGAACGTAAAATATTAGTAGGAAAAATGAGGAATAAAGGAAATTTTAAACACAATGCTGCAGTACTACAGAGTGGAACAGGGCTACTCAAAGTCAAGAGACGATCAAAGGGCAAAGAACTGTCAGGAAAGTTTATACACTGCATGTACTGTCAGGGCATGTATATTCGCAAGGAGCTTTGGAGGCATGTCCGCAGGTGCTCCTGTAGACCAGGAAAAGAAGATGAGAATGATGAACCTGGGAGGAAAAAAGTACAGGGTGTGGCTGTTGCTTTAGAGTCTACATTCTTGCAGGGGATCCCAAGTGGAGTGTGGAAGCTCCTAAGCGTAATGAAACTGGATGACATCACCTCAGTTGTGCGAAATGATCTCACAATTATGCAGTTTGCTAAGTCACTTTATAACAAACACGGACAAGACCCTACAAAACATGAGTATATACGGCAGAAGCTCCGTGAAGAGGGGCATTTGCTGTTGTGTCTACGGACAAACTTCTCCATCCATAACATGGAGGACGCTGTTAAACCTGCAAACTTCCAGAGAGTCGTGGAAGCAGTTCAGAAGGTCTCAGGGTTTGAGGAAGAGAAATGTGCATACAAAACACCGAGTCTAGCTCTCAAACTGGGACATACATTACGAAAGATTTGTGACATAATTCATTGTAGGGCCCTAATGGCTGAGGATGAAGAATTGATGAAGTCCACTGAGATATTTAAAAAGTTGCATGCATCCAAGTGGTCAGAGTTTGTGTCTCACGGTGCCCTGACCACATTATCTGATGCCAAGTACAACAAGCCCAGCACATTACCCTTCACTGAAGATGTCCAGACACTTCACAAGTACTTAGAAAAATCCTCCACAAGTGCCTTTAGCAGCCTAGAGAAGGAGGCGACCCCTCAGCATTATGGTCAACTTGCTAACATCACACTATCGCAAATCATTGTGTTTAATCGAAGACGTGCTGGTGAGGTGTCAAAAATGCGCCTGAAAATGTTTTACGAACGAGACAGCACAAGTCTGCATGAAGATGTTGCCATGGGCTTGTCGAAAACTGAACAGAGGCTGTGCAACTATTTCACCCGAATTGAAATCATGGGGAAAAGGGGCAGAAAGGTTGCCGTCCTGCTAACGCCCAGCATGGTTGAAGCTCTCTCATTACTGATCAACAAAAGACCAGAATGTGGTGTTTGTGACACGAATGTTTTCCTTTTTGCAAGACCAAAATCAATGGGCCACTACCGAGGACAGGACAGTTTACGTGGTCACGCAAGCCAGTGTGGAGCAAAGCACCCTGAACACCTCAGATCAACCCAGCTCAGGAAACATGTCGCCACACTATCACAAGTGCTCAATCTGAAAAACAATGAACTTGATCAAGTTGCAGACTTTCTCGGTCATGACATTCGTGTCCACCGCGACTTCTACCGATTACCTGTTCCCACAGCACAACTGGCCAAGATTTCCAAGCTGCTCATATCAATGGAGAAAGGAAATCTTTCCACCATGCAGGGGAAATCACTCGATGAGATCAAAATCGAAGGTTTGTATCAAAATGTGCAATTCCAGGTTTTTTGTCACTGACATAATATTTAAAAAGAATGAGAAAACTAAGGCATATCCACTTGCCATATATCAGTGGTCGGCAAAACTTTCCAAGCTAAGGCTGGGAAATAATTCAACATGCTGGTTTAAAGTTGGTTTAAAATTTCTAGTATGAAGTACGGTGTTTCTTCTTGCTTCGGCTTTCTGTGTGAGTTTTATCAATAACATTTCTTAGAGGAAATCACTTGGAGTGATGATGATGCTGAGGACATTGGGAGCCAGTCTGACTGTGAAACAAGCAAGGCTGTGGATGCTGCATCAGAGTTCGATATCACAGAGCAAGTTGAAGATTTCGGTAGGTTATCACACCCGATTTATGGATGTTCTGTGATTAAAATACTTTTTTACTGTGAGAAATTTGACTTTACTAACCAAATTAAATTATGTGTTTAACAGGAGCAGCATCATCCGCTGTACTTAAAATAGCCCCTCCATCTGAAGGTAAGGCACGTTTGATAACACAAAAAAACATTGAGGCAAGATATAAAATAAACGACAGTCAATGTGAACTAATGGTCAGTAGCATTAAATCTATGTCGGTTTCTGTAGCTGAGCAGGGCAGTCTCTGGGTCTGTTCATCGTCAATCGGAACTGGCTTTTTTTCCACGACTTATTATTAAACCCGGAAATCAAGTATTTTCATGGGTAGCCTACAGCCCACCTCTAAAGTCGCCCACTGCCCAATGTCTCTCAGTCTCTGTCTCTAATTAATTTAGTAACACATTAATACATATCTTTCAGGAAAAGATGCTGGTCCAGGGAATAGGTCCAGAAGAGTGCCAAAGAAAGTGTGGTCGAAGGCGGAGGTTGCTGCAGTAAACAGGCACTTCAAACATCATATACTGAGAGGGAAACTGGCCACAAAAAATGAATGCAACCAGTGCAAGCTGGCCGAAGGTCCAGTGTTGGCACAGAGGACAGTGCAGAACATAAGGGACTTTGTCCGGAACCGAGGCCTAGCTGCAAAGAGGCAGTCCGAGAAAAAACCCTGTTAAGCCCACAGTGGTGTTGTGGTTTTTGTTTGGTTTTATGTCTTTATTTCTGTTGTTGTTCATTCAAAGGAAAAAATAATTAAATTTTAGCTATTTTATTTGTTAATATGGCTCTATTCTTTTGTTATGTGTGCATGTGGGAGTATTTTGGAAACTTTAAGTGCACAACTTTTAAAAATAAATAAATGTTCCTTCAAACCTGTGTGCAGTAAGGTGTATTTTATGTTAATGAGGAGAGTGACATCATTGTCCCAACAGTGTTTGTTTGGTCCATATAAGTCACACATTTGTCAAAAAGAGAAATGTCCGTGTAAACCATAATAATGTAAGGGTGATGTGTATGAGGTTTCTATAGGTTAAATCCAAAATCAAAAATGATCAAATTTTTTCCCCTTTTTTTTAAGTGTTGTAACTCGACTCCCATAGCTCTAGGACCTCGGGAAAGGGTAGTCCATGTAAACCACCACCGGGCGGGTTTGGAGAAAAAGTCTGTCTAATGCCTATAAACCCGTATGTGTGTGTGTGTGTGTGTGTGTGTGTGTGTGTGTGTGTGTCATAGTGTGTGTGTTTGTGTGTGTGTGTGTGTGTGTGTGTGTGTGTGTGTGTAGGTGTGTGTGTGCGCACAGTGTCAAGGTGTGTGTGTGTGTGTGTGTATTTACTTGATCTCGAGTGAAGGCTTCAACAGACATTATGAAACTCTAATAATTTTGGTATTTTTTAAGAACACAACACCTGGGGATATGGAGATTTTGTGAAATACGGGAAGGTAGAAATTGGGATGAATTTTGCATGAAACCTACCTTTTTGTTTTGTCATGAAAGTTAGGCTTAAAGCGACATCTTGTGGTAAAAACATGCAACAGACCTTCCTGTCCGAAAGCGCTAGGTTTGTTCCTAAGGCTTATCCGTAGAACGATACCAACAATGGCTGCTCCCATCATGGTAAGTTTATCCTTCACACTCCATATGAAAGCGAACCTCTAAGATGTTTAATCAATCTACGTTTCCATTATACTTATTGTCATAATAGTTACACAAAAGTTCAGTTCGAATCTAAATCCATATGCACATGTTGAAACAGACATGTCTTCAATGCCTCACATTGCCTAGTTAGCCAACGTTAACTTTACTACTAACCTAGCTAGGCAATGTGTATTATTCTACTGAATGGATGGCCTTATATTTGTCTGACTGGAAAGGCACCAAATGTATTGAAATACATAGTATAGATAGGCCAGACTAAAGAATAATTTGATAATACAAGGCCAGCCTTCTACATTTTACCTTATACCCTCACACAGAATGTCATTGCTTAGTATTTACAAATGAATTATAAATTGAAAAAGACATCTCCTCTTGAACCATCGTTTCTTTCCCTCTCGAACTTTCTCATCCTAGCTTGGTTACTCCCTCTCACCTGGGAACTGCTGGAAAACAGCATAATCTCAGTGGCAGGGGCATAGTTTACAGGGTGGGGGGGGGGGGGGGGTTGACACAAGGGAACATGTTCATAAGGCAGTATTGGACCCCCACACACACTTTTTACAGCCGGTACTAACGTCGACATACATTAATATATCTCCCCATTTGAATTTCCCTCCAATCCTTACAGTGGTGCTGCAGCCGATTGTCAGTTACGTTGGTTGCTCGGCAACACTTGAGTTCCGCTCCAGTGGCTCCTCCTCCTCTGCACACCCGGATCCTCCTTTACCTGAGACAGCGTTTCTATGACGTCGACGAGCTCATCAGTTGGACGTCGTGGCTCAGGAAACGAGGTCTACGGCGGAAGAATGTGTATGGCCCACGTTTAGTTGCTTAGTTACTTGATCTGACTAGCCTGGTCGGCCTATTAAAAGTTAGACTGCACAGCAGTGTGGCATCAATGCCTATTAACCCACTCATGATCCCAGTGTCTTTAATTTTTTGTCACCTTGTCAAACTGTTGTTTCTATTCATGTGAGCAAATCGCCATGTACCGTTCCGCGTGGCGGAACAATGGCCACTAAGATCTTGAGTGAGGTTATTAGAGACAGATTATTACTGATTGGGTATTGTCCGCTCCTGCCCCGCCAGGTTCTAGAAACAACTGTTGTAAAATAACCTGTTCTTTTCATTTGGCACACTACTGCATTGATCGGCTCCAGAAACAGTTTAAAAAACCTCTTAATTCCTGCGTGGCCAGTGTCCACAGACAGCCTTCCTTGACAGTCATTTTTTTCAATTCAGTTTCTTTGGTTACGCCAAGAACAACTTTGGGGAGAACGTTGCGGCAGCGTACTACGTCCTCAGCCTGAACGGAGGATTTAGGTAAGCTTACACACACACACACACACACACACACACACACACACACACACACACACACACACACTCTCACTCACACACACGCACCCTCTCTCACTCACACACACACACATACTCTCTCACGCACGCACACTCACTCACACACACACGCACACTCACACACACACACACTCTCACTCACACACGCACCCTCTCTCACTCACACACACACGCACACTCTCACTCTCACACACTCTCTCATGCACGCACACGCACACTCACACACGCACACTCACACACGCACACTCTCACTCACACACACACTCTCACTCACACACACGCACACTCTCTCTCTAACTCCATAAAGTAATTCAACTACCCATAGGGAACACATCAACGCAAACCTGAATGTGTGTATGTGTGGGTACCTTGGTCAGTCTGTGTCCTATCAAAAATACATTCGCATTATTATATTGTTTAACATGAGTGTGCTCCTTCATATTGTGTCCGTAGGTACGCAGGCAAGTCAGAATGGTTCCGCTCCGACGAAAGGGGCAAGTTTAGCTACGACTTCATGAACCAGAAGGACGGTGTCATTGAGGAAGTAGATGTCAGCCACACTGTTATCAACTACAATGGACTGGAAAACCTTGGTAAAGAATGTGGAAACCGCCATAATAAGGTCTTTGCGTCACGGCAATATTTTTTTTCATCTTGTATTTGTCGTTCTAATAATGGACGAAGTGAAACACTATTCCTTAAAAAAGACATTGTACTTTGTTCTACCGTCCTCCAGTCAGCCAGCGGAGCCTGCGGAGCCTGTCCATACGGGGCTGTCCTGAGGTAGACGACTGGTTCCTGTCCCGGCTGCATGTCTTCCAGGACACCCTGGAAGAGTTGGACATCTCGCACTGTCCCCGCATCACCGTCAGGGGGCTACCTGCCCTGAACAACCTGAGGTCAATACACATACACACACACACGCACGCACACACTTAACCTGGGCTCTGACACTGTCCTCATACAGTTTAAAACATTGTGGTGAGCACTCTCAAATCACATACCTCTTTTAAGAGTGAGAGGTGATGTCATCCTGCTTTTCCTGTGTTACAGACGTCTGCGTCGTCTGAACGTATCGTCCCTACCGCTGCTCCAGAATCCAGGCCTGGCCGTTATACTGCTGGAGGAGATGCTGCCTAACTGTCAGGTCTCTGCCACGGGCTACCACCTCGGCCTAGAGCCAGGAGGAGAGGAGAGGAGGCTGGAGCAGGGACATAGCTGAAGAAGGGGAGGCGGGTGAATGGTTGCGGGGGGGGGGGGGGGGGGGGGGGGGGGGGGGGGGGGGGGAGAGAGAGAGAGAGAGAGAGAGAGAGAGAGAGAGAGAGAGAGAGAGAGAGAGAGAGAAATATATGGAATTTTTTTCCTAGAAGAAAGTAATAATGAAAAGGAATTGTCTCCTCAGTTGTTGAAATATGTACATTTCATTGTGTTTGTAAGATTGAATGAATGTTGTTCAATAAACTATTTATTCATAATATATTAATATTGAGTGTTTCTTACATCTGGATCTGATAGGAAAAGGTCCAAACCCATGATGACAGTGGGATGGATGGAGGCTTATTAGATTTAAGCAAAGCCTATAATCCAAAGGGAGGGGAGAGATTCACCTCTGAGCCACTGAGGAGCGGTCGAATTAGATAACAAGCTTTGCTGGTATGAACTGCAATTTCTTGTACAGGTATCTTTAAATCAGCTGCTTTCTTTTTTGTCAAGCCTTATTGTTACCATGATCTTGAATTTGTGCACTGATGTTCTTGGATACATGTTTCTAGTTAATATATTCTATTGTGTTATTGTTTATTGAAAATAATGCATTAGAGATAGATATGGAAATAGTTTGATTGCTATTTTAGTTTACTGGTTTATTGGAATTCAATGTTAACCTTTTAATTTAATCGGAACCAAAATCATGGCAATACAATAACATAGTTACACGGACCACCTTCTCAACGGACAACAACATTCCAACCCGGCCGAAGCAGCTTTGGTCATAGAAAATAAGGCATACAGTTTAAACTCTAAACTTACGTTGAGTGCCCTCAGAACAGTTTTCAGTGAAGGGAAATAGCAGAGGGATAGATGTCTGATGCACCAGGTATGGTTACTGATGTTGTTCGTAACGTCATTTGACAACCAAAACGTTATGGGTCCTGGTGTATGTTAGGTTGGCCATCTGCAAGCTAACGCTATTATTACTGTTTTTTTTTCTCCAATTTAATTTATGTGAAATTAACATGCATCTTATTTTACATAAATAGAACTCACTAACCGAGACGAAGAGGAGGACAATAACCCCGAACCCGAGGTAAGAAAAACGACAGTATATACAAAGTCTCTATTGCTAACGCTAGCGAGCAGGTCTGCTGGACCTGTCAAAAATCAGCTGGGCTGTACTGTCTCTTAACACACCAGCGCCAGTGAGCCGTGCCCAGTGTATAAACGGACAGCTCGGCGCAAATTAGCTTAAAATGTATTCCAAACACGCTGTTTGAAACGACGCACACAAAGTAGATGTTGTAATCAATGGATGTGTTCGCTTGGTTGAGTGTTTTTTCCAACCACACTTAACTGCAGGATCAGTCGGACAGCAGCGAGGAAGAGGCCTCGGGAGACACAGAGAGTAAGTGACACATTATACTCAGCATGTAGATAACGAACTAAATATACATTCATGAAATATGTTTGAAATAAAAATGTTTTTTTCTTCTACCTTACCAACTGGTTTACTGACTATTCTAACATATATATATATATTTCATTTTAACAATCACCCTCTGTGTTTTTTTTCTCCCTCAGTGGATTTCCTAAGGAACCTCTTCTCAAACACTCTGGGCATGGGCCCAGCAGAGAAAGTTCTGGATGAACTCACTCTGGAAGGCGTGGCGAAATACATACAGAGTGGCAAATGTAACGACATTATATTACCATTCACCACCATGTCACCTGTTTTACGTTGATGGTGCGTTCTGATTTGAGTCTCTGCTTCTTTTTTTTTTACAGGTAAAAACATCCTCTGTATGGTGGGAGCTGGTATATCCACATGTGAGTGTCAAATCAAATTAAATCAAATCGATTTCTATGGCACATTTCATCCAGATAGGCGATTCAATGTGCTTATCAGTAGCTCACTGTTTGACTCACTTGAAGGCCGGTCGTTATACCTCTTCATCTCGTTTCTTCAGCCCCAGTGTTACTGGCATTGCTCTCCCTGGCCTCCTCTCAGCTGGACCGAAACCCTCTCTCAGAGAGATGTTTTATGATCCTCCATTTCGGGGAGGCGTTTGGTTGCACTTGCAGCTAATAGTATATAGTAGAGTACAGTATGGTATAGTGTGTGTATATATATATATATATATGTATATATACACACACACATACAGTACCAGTCAAATGTTTGGACACACTTTCCCGTTGACTTGAATTAGAAAGTGTGTCCAAACTTTTGACTGGTACTGTATGTATGTATGTATGTATGTATGTATATATGTGTGTGTGTGTGTGTGTGTGTGTGTGTGTGTGTATAGTGTATGGTATTCTTCTTTCTCACTCTCTCTTCCTTTTTCGTCACTTGTGGCCTCCTCATCCTCAGCGGCGGGCATCCCAGATTTCCGCTCCCCAGGAACTGGTCTCTATGCCAACCTGCAGAAATACAACCTACCGTACCCAGAGGCCATCTTCCAGATAGACTACTTTAAGGTGTGGATCTCAAACAGTCAACATGATCTCTAGTATAATACATCAAGGTACTTCATGGACTGAGGAGGAGTCAACATGATCTCTAGTATAACACCGCATGTCAAAGTCAAAGTATTTGAATGATCAGTCTAACACAGGGTTATTCTGGACAGTGACATTTTCAGGACAAGACAACAACTACATAGTAATTAAACTTTTAGAATAAAGACTGGGGAGGCAATATTAGCTCTAGTATACTACTTTAGAATATGGACTTAGTGAACCTAAGCACAGGCAGGCATGGTTCACTTCAATTGTTCTGTACAGATGTTATACCTACAATAATTTGAAGTATTATAATCTTCTTTGCCAGGGGCTGGATATTCTTTAAGTGTGTGTGTGTGTGAGTGAGAGTGTGAGTGAGAGTGTGAGTGAGAGTGAGAGTGAGAGTGAGAGTGAGAGTGAGAGTGAGAGTGAGAGTGAGAGTGAGAGTGAGAGTGAGAGAGAGAGAGAGAGAGAGAGAGAGAGAGAGAGAGAGAGAGAGAGAGAGAGAGAGAGAGAGAGATTTGAAGATACAGTGTGTGTGTGTGTGTGTACTTTTCAAGGGGACTTACTGCTGAAAATGTCATTCATGCTATTGAATGTTGTTGGCTTGCCTACTGTTCATTAGATACATTGAGGACATGGTTGTCACTCCGTAAGGAGAATCCATCAGTTTCCTTGTGTTTCTGTGTTTCTGCTCCACAGAGCCACCCTGAGCCCTTCTTTGCCCTGGCCAGAGAGCTCTTCCCTGGACAGTTTAAGGTGATTTGACTTACCTTTCATTCAGACTAGACTAGACTATTTACCTGTTGTTGGTTTGTGATTGACAAGTGTTGTTGTTGTTGTTGTTGTTTAGCCAACAGTGTGTCACTACTTTATGAAGCTCCTGAAGGACAAGGGACTTCTGTCACGGGTCTATTCCCAGGTTGGAAACCACACACACACACACACACACACTCTCACACACACACACACACACACACACACACATATATACACATCCAGCAGATGTGCTGAGTAACCCTTTGTTCCTCTCCCACATTGATTGTGTGTGTGTGTGTGTGTGTGTGTGTGTGTGTGTGTGTGAACGTGTAGAACATAGACACTCTTGAGCGTGTGGCTGGACTTCAGGGAGAGGACCTGATTGAAGCCCACGGAACGTTCTACACCTCCCACTGTGTCAAATTCTCCTGCCGCAAGGAGTACAACTTGGACTGGATGAAAGGTGTGTTGGGGGGGGGGGGGGGGGGGGGGGGGTTGTACGAGTGTGTTGGGGTGGGGGGGGGGGGGGTGTTGATGCAGGGCATTGAAAGGGGCTTGGTACCAGTCCCGCTGCATAATCTACACTTAAAGTGTAATTTGGCCAGTGGTGTGTTTAAGGCCGGTGTACGACCTCCATTTCCAGTCAACAGAGTGGCAGGTTTTATGTCTTTGAAGATGGGCTCAATTCATTTTCAATCCCCACACAGCGACAAATTCAATATTTTTGTCTTGAAAGATATTTTTAGGTAATGCTTAAATCCATAGAGCGCTTGACCTAAACGTCTAACTCTCTTTTCCCTCCGTCCCCTTTCCCTCTCTCCCTCTCTCCCTCTCTCCCTCTCTCCCTCTCTCTCTCTCTCCCTCTCTCCCTCTCTCCCTCTCTCCTCTATCCCGCCCGCAGAGAAGATCTTCTCCGATCGGATCCCAAAGTGTGACAAGTGCTCCAGTCTGGTTAAGCCAGGTCAGCGCCCGCTTAACACTAGAACTATGACAGCCCTGGTTCAGACAAGAATGAGCTTACGGTGAAGGATTTGCTTAAATTCGGCCTTGAGTTCTAAAGAGGTGGTCTTTGAACACTTTGAGTGCTTCAATAAACACTCACTGACAGGCAAAACCAGGTGGAAAAACATGAGTCAATCATCTTTTCAATCAGAGCTCTGTTCTGTTATTACTCACACTAGGAAAGTTTGCAGTGAAGAAAGACCAGCCCTCTGTAATCAGCGTCTCCTACAGTAATAAGATGGCGTGGCGCTCTTACATGGTGCTGGTCACAAACAACGTTTATGGGATGGAGCGTTGATTCTTCTTCTCCTCTCTGTCTAGACATCGTCTTCTTTGGGGAGAATCTCCCCGCACGCTTCTTCACCGCTATGAAGTCGGTGAGAGCAAACCTGTGTGTGTGTGTGTGTGTGTGTGTGTGTGTGTGTGTGTGTGTGTGTGTGTGTGTACGTGTGTGTGTGTGTGTGTGTACGTGTGTGTGTGTGTGTGTACGTGTACACTGTGTGTGTGTGTGTGTGTGTGGGAGGGAGGGAGTCTGTGTTTATTGTGGTTGTAGCACTACACGACAACAGACAGTTTGTATTTTCACACCAAATCTCTTTTCCTTTCTCTGTCTTCCCTCTCTCTCTCTCTCTCTCTCTCTCTCTCTCTCTCTCTCTCTCTCTCTCTCTCTCTCTCTCTCTCTCTCTCTCTGTATCTCTCTCTCTCTCTGTATCTCTCTCTCTCTGTATCTCTCTCTCTCTCTCTCTGTATCTCTCTCTCTCTCTCTCTCTCTCTCTCTCTCTCTCTCTGTATCTCTCTCTCTCTCTCTCTGTATCTCTCTCTCTCTCTCTCTCTCTCTCTCTCTCTCTCTCTCTCTCTCTCTCTCTCTCTCTCTCTCAGGACTTCCCGCGCTGTGATTTGCTCATTATCATGGGGACGTCTTTGCAGGTCCAGCCCTTCGCTGGCTTAGTGAGCAGGTAGTGACCAAACACCCCATAATGCCTCCCATCACACCCTCACAACTAACCTAACCTTTATATGTTATTGTGTGTGTGTGTGTGTGTGTGTGTGTGTGTGTGTGTGTGTGTGTGTGTGTGTGTGTGTGTGTGTGTGTGTGTGTGTGTGTGTGTGTGTGTGTAGGGTTCCTAAAAGCTGTCCAAGGCTTCTCATCAACATGGAAAAGGCCGGGGAGGTGAGCTATCCGTTTGTCCATATCTTTCACGTCAATCACAATTTTCTTCTTTGCACTCAGGCATTCGTGTGTGTGTGTGTGTGTGTGTGTGTGTGTGTGTGTGTGTGTACGTGTGTACGTGTGAACAGGCTAGTCCTGTTCTTGGAATGCTAGGTTTCGGAGGAGGGATGGACTTTGACTCCGACAAGGCCTACCGGTAAGATTCCCAAGGAAGAAGATAAAGAGATCATTGTTAAAGGAGGGAGGATGCAAACGTGTAGTTTTATCTGGCAGATAAGTTATGATGATGTTGTCTTGTGTATTGTGTTGTTGGTGATGAGCAGGGGATTATAATGTGTCGTTTTATCTGGCAGATATGTTATGATGATATTGTCTTGTGTATTGTGTTGTTGGTGATGAGCAGGATATTATTGTAAAGAGAAGGGATTATAATGTGTAGTTTTAATCTGCCAGATATGTTACGATGATGTTGTCTTGTGTATTGTGTTGTTGGTGATGAGCAGGATATTATTGTAAAGAGAAGGGATTATAATGTGTAGTTTTAATCTGCCAGATATGTTACGATGATGTTGTCTTGTGTATTGTGTTGTTGGTGATGAGCAGGATATTATTGTAAAGAGAAGGGATTATAATGTGTAGTTTTAATCTGCCAGATATGTTACGATGATGTTGTCTTGTGTATTGTGTTGTTGGTGATGAGCAGGATATTATTGTAAAGAGAAGGGATTATAATGTGTAGTTTTAATCTGCCAGATATGTTACGATGATGTTGTCTTGTGTATTGTGTTGTTGGTGATGAGCAGGATATTATTGTAAAGAGAAGGGATTATAATGTGTAGTTTTAATCTGCCAGATATGTTACGATGATGTTGTCTTGTGTATTGTGTTGTTGGTGATGAGCAGGATATTATTGTAAAGAGAAGGGATTATAATGTGTAGTTTTAATCTGCCAGATATGTTACGATGATGTTGTCTTGTGTATTGTGTTGTTGGTGATGAGCAGGATATTATTGTAAAGAGAAGGGATTATAATGTGTAGTTTTAATCTGCCAGATATGTTACGATGATGTTGTCTTGTGTCCCCAGAGACGTGGCTGAGATCAGTTCATGTGACGGCGGCTGTCTGGAGCTAGCCGCCCTATTGGGATGGAAGGTAACCTGAACAGTGACCCCTAACCCTAAGCCCCCTAAAACCAAAACCCCCCAAAAAACAAATCGACATTTAAATATACATTGGTTGAAAAGCCCAATGTGGATAGAAATGTATGAAACCCCTGAACATGAATGCACAAGTACAGGTAACATATGGACAGTACAGAGTATGTTCATGCTGCTTTGTTTATTATCGCTCTGGACAGCTGGACCTTCTCAAAAGTAGTCTGAATCGTGGATAAAGGCATAATAACATGTCTTTAATGGTAAACTATTTTAAAATGACGTCGATTTGCTTGATTCCGTTTTTTGAGTCTGTACTTCCTACTTGAGGATGTAATTTCCTGTTTACTCTTCTTTGTTGTTTTCAAGGCGGAGCTTGAGGAGATGGTGACGAGGGAGCATGCCAAGATTGACAGTCGGGACAAAAAGGAAAAGGCCAATGACAGCGCAGGAACGTCAGCCAAGGCGGCATCAGGGGCGGAGTCAGGGAAGATTGACAAGGAAGAGTAACCAGTGAGAGAGATTCTGTTTCCAACGGCGACCGATGAAGTCTAGTCCCGAGGAGTCTGCTCTCGAGCAGGGGCTGGTTCAAGAGGTGAAACGTCACAGGATGTTTGAGAATCGTTGTTTTTAGTTTTCGAACGGCTTCTGATTACCTGTATTCCTTTCCTTTTGAAACCTCCATTGTCACATTTCCCCCAAATGCCACCAGCAAAGTCTTAATTGCAAGGGGAAGTAAATTCACTGGGGCATAGCAATACAAAAAAACAAAACGGCTCTCTGATTCTTAGTCTATTAGTTGGTATTCTATTCTATTTAACATATTAGGATTCCTCTGCTTTCCTGATCGCGCCCCAATCCTCTGTTGGTTTAATAGCACGTGTGTTGTTTGCACTTACTAGCCTACGCCCCACTCTCTTTAAAAGTATGTTTTGCACTATCCCACAATGTGGGTCTGTGGCTGACTGGCTGGCTGAGTAGCCAACTGGCTGACTGCTACCTGCCTGGCTGGCTTTCTAACTGGCTGATTGGCTGGCTGGCTGGCTGACTGACTAGCTGAGTAGCTGGCTGACTGGCTGGCCTTTAACTGGCTGACTGTCTGTCTGTCTGAGACTGTGCCCTGGTATTGATACTGGGTAGTCACTGTTTGTCTGATGGCTCTGAAGGCTTATGTACTACACCAGACCAGGGCATTAGGGCTTGATTTAATCTTCTGTTTCTGTTTCATTTTCTCATATTAGGAAGGGCTCGACTAGAACCAGAGACTAAGCAGCCACAACTGTGTCCCTATTTAATTGTCGTGTTTGGAAAGCGAATGAATAAACTAAAACAAACTCCAATTAAACCCTCCTAGATGCCTGGTAAATGCTTTCCAAATGTGCAAATGTTTGCGTGCGTAAGTGTTGATATATAAACAGAAACTAGTAGAACTTATTAGAAATGTCTTAACTTGTCTAAGGCCACTTTGTAGTGGTTCTAACCACTAGATGACTATGTGTTAGTGTAGCAAGCACTATGGCAACATGTCTGAAACCTCTGCCATCCCTGTGGCTCAGTAAACTGATGCCCTGGCGTTTATTTAAATTTTTTTTACTTCCCCATGTTTCAAACAGTCAACTTTTTTCATCTGACAGAAAGAAGGAAGCTTAAAGAAACACTAAAGGTGAAATACTCTCCAGCAATATGCGTCTGTACATCTGCTGTAAATACTTTAGGTGAAAGAGAAAATAACACTAGCCTACTAATTAGCATTGTCAATGTTTATTCATGCAATATACTTTCTGGGAGTTGTATTAATTATTTTAACAAGGAGTTATCTTAAACTCATAATTAATCTGTTATTGTCACACCATTAATACTGTTTGGGCGCGTATATAATATGGGCGGTACAATAAATAGATTTCCTGGAACCTGGCCATTTCCGTTTGTGTCGATCATGTTGGTGGGTAACGGTTTCGGCCATAGACATGGTACATAGGTTTGCGGTTTCGGCAGCAGTGATGAAACAGGAAAAGCATTGGTGTGAAATGGCTAGATTGTTGGCCATGGCAACGGGAGGGGGGTGGGGGGGGGGGTTTAGGACACGCTTCCTCTGGTGTTGATCAAATGGTAAACTTGCAGAGTGGAGTTTGTGTCACTTGAAATGCGATAAAGTGTAACATTGATAATAATGGTCCGGCGGCTGGTTCTTGTTGTTTTAATCTTTAATAAACATCTGATGCACGCAGTAAGTCTTTCCTCTCTTGCATGCCTGTGGTGAGGTGTTCGCTGTACTGAGATAGGGTACGCTGAGATCTGAAATCAGTGGCGATGTGGGTGCTTTTATACGACTGCTCGAGGAAAAGAGCTCCAAAAGACAATAGCGGGAGTGTGTGAAAGACTGAAACCAGAGCATTTTATGTCTTTTTTTCTCTATTATTATTTTTTTTTTTTTTCTCTCTCTCTCTCCCTGTTTACACTGCAGGGCTCTAAGTGTACTAGATAGGCTATCTGCTAGCCCAGATACTGTGGTCCAGGGCTCGACTGGATCACACAGTACAGCTCTGTTTGGTTCTATGACAACCCCTCATTGCAAACCCAAAGTAGGTGAACCAATAAGTTCAGGTACAGAACAGTTCAGTATGAGTGTTCATAACAATGCACCTATATGTTCACAGTTCTTGCAATGATGTGATGGTTGTCAGGGGTTTGGTTAACCACACACGCATGCTAGGTTTCAGAAAGTCGCGGGGGGGGGGGGGGGGGCAGGATGGAGGGATGGATAAAAAAAGACGTGCAGAGAGACCAAAAAAAGAAAGACAAGCGGAGGTGGAGAGATAAGAATGGCATGTGTGTGAGAAACATGTTCTACTGAACCCTGAAAGCACGTCGTCGTGGAGGTTCCGTTGTACTTCCTCGTAGATCTACTGCAGTCGTCTGTGCACAGGGAGACCAATGGGTGAGCAACCAGCACAACAATGTGTGGGGCAACTCAGAACGAGACACTGACCGAGAGGAGAGAGAGCAAGGCCTGAGAAAGACGAGACAGAAAAGAGTCTGGGAGAGAAGGAAAGACGGAGATTAAGCAACGACACCGTGAGGAAAAGTCTGGGAGTGATGACAATATGAACCACTCAAACTGGCTGCCAACCAGACCCTTCAGATGTAAGAAATAATAAAATAAACAATTATTACATCAGATGTGAGTAATAGTCATATAAAACACAATTACCTCTGATGTAAGTAATAATAATATAAAATATTATTAAATAAGTTGAAAGCAATGGTGATGATAATAATATAAAATATGGTTCAGGTCAAGATGTGAGTGCCATGTTCTTGCAATATACTGTCAGCCATTTTTGAATGTGAAAGAGTGGGATGGTTTAGGACGGAAACATTAAGTTCGAATGTAACGGTCGTTTAGGGACGTAATGTGTAGTATCAGGCAGTATCATCCTTTTGCACATGAACTAGAACCAACCGGAGTGTGATCTGAATCACTGGAATGTTTTTATTTAGCCTTAACTCTGCTTAGAAAAATCTAAACAATGTATTTTTGTTGTTTTGTAATAGAAACATTTTGACCAAAATAGCAGCCCCATATAGGCTGGATCCTTTACTTAATATGTCACAAATCAAAATGTCTTTATTAATGAAATATAGCTTAACAAAATAAGCCAGCCATAATACAATGTAAAAATAAAGACCGATAGTACTAAAAATACCTTAAACCATTCATACCACAAATAATTACAATGACTTTGAATATCTCAGGAAAGCTGGTGTGTTTGAGCCTTCGAAGATGCAAGGGGTGGAAGATGGGATGAATTTGGAAAAGAAAGCGAATGCAAACAGGTGACCCCCGAATCAAAATCAAACACACTCACACACACATGCCCAAGAAACATACTAGAGAATGCAAACAGGTGACCCCAAATCCATATCAAACACACTCACACACACATGCCCAAGAAACATACTATGGAATGCAAACAGGTGACCCCCAAATCAAAATCTAACACACACTTGAATTAAAGCCAGGTTATGCTTCTTTTTGGTAGAATGGCAAATGAAATCACGCTATCTGTCTTTAGGTTGTAGAATGTGTGTGTGTACATATGTCTGTGTCCTGGTCTACAGGGGCAACATAGACAAACAATGGATATTATACCAGCGCTCTAAAGTCCCAGTCTGTGTCATGTGTCAGCATGCTTAGTGTACGCCTGTGTGTGTGTGTGTGTGTGTGTGTGTGTGTGTGTGTGTGTGTGTGTGTGACTTCCAGGCCCTCAGTCAGCGGTATGAACAGCCTCACAGCGACCCCCTGGAGGAGGACCAGCAGCAGCAGCGGTCTGAGGAGGGGCTCCCTGCTGGGCGCCGTCCAGAGGCTGACACAGTGTAGCGAGGCCTGGTGCCCTGGCCCGCCCTGGGACAGAGACGGAGCCCACGCAGCACTGTGGGGACGCCCCCAAGGGGTGAGCATTGATCCCCCCTCACCCCCCCAAAGAATACCCTTGTGCGTGTGTGTGTGTGTGTGTGTGTGTGTGTGTGTGTGTGTGTGTGTGTGCGTGCGTGCGTGCGTGCGTGCGTGCGTGCGTGCGTGCGTGCGTGCGTGCGTGCGTGTGACCTCCAGGAGCACACCGAAGGTATAGTTCCGGATCTGAAAAATGAAACCTATACGGAAGTGCCTCAAACCTGTATTATTTCTAATAACAAGCAGGGGGGCGACTCTCTCTGGTTTCAGAAGCAACTAGATTGTATGGAAGTGTATGAGAAAGTGACCCTACTTCTCACTTACTTATCAGTGAACAGTGAGCATGATGTTAATTTTGTAAATGATGGTCCCATTTAGAGTAAAATAGACTATGAAGCAGTGTATGCTTTAGGGCGTGGCTACCTTGTGATCGACACTGTCAATCGGGATAGAGACGTAGCAACAGGCTCCACCCCTCGCTCCTCCCAGCTCCTCCCCAGCCCCACCCTCTCGTCCAAGAAGAGTTAAGAAAAATTAACTACTGAAATTTAGATGGCTGATGAGACTGATGAGTCAATGTCGTCACTTCAGGTTTAAAAAAAAAAGATGGCAATGCAACCAAGATGGCTATTTTCTAAATGCCAAACTCGAGGCTTCAAAATGATGGTCCACAAACCAATGGGTGACGTCACCATCACTTCGTCTTACTTTCAATGGAGCCCACGCAGCACTATGAGGACGCCCCCAAGGGGTGAGCCCCTCCCCCCCCAAAGGATACCCTTTTTCCACACTTCTCTCCAGTGTGTGTGTCGATGTTACTGCTGTTGTTGAAATGTTTATTTCCGTTTTTCTCTCGAGTTTAGAGTTTTGTCCCCGCTCGACATCCGTCTGTCGGTCTGCCAGTCTTTTGGGTTGGGGCATCCCCACAACGCTGTGCCACCATACGTTGGCCCACTTTCAGCCTTTACATGTCTCCCTATACCTTGTTCAGTTCAACAGCCATAACCAGTCACAACCATCCATGGCAGCCATTACAGAAGTCGGTTCATTAATTTGCTATTGTTTCTTAAAGACCAGATATTACAAAAGTTGGTTCATTCATTTGCTATTGAATCTTTAAGACCAGATATTACAGAAGTTGGTTCATAAATTTGCTATTGTTTCTTTAAGACCAGTGCTTCCCTTTTAACGGTGGTCAGTAAACCACTCATATTTCAGTTAATGTACTTCACATTTCTGATGTGTCTAATAGGGAAGGAATTTGGCAAACATGCAGTGGCAGTGTTTTTCGTGAGGCTGGGATAAGGGAGAGTGACAGAGTGTGTTCTAAGGACTATTGAAACTACCATGAGTCAAAAGCGAGCAGACGGGTAAATGCTGTGTGTGGTTTGAGATATCAGAGAGAGAGTTCACCTGACGGTCGGTTTCGAGAGAGGCCACAAGGGTGAGTATCAATGACAGAGAGGAGCCTGAGCATGCACACTGTGCTGCGACCCGCTTGAAGGTGTGTTCGATTTGGCTCAGCTAAAGGATTCAAGTGTGCTCACTCGCACTTCAAAACAAACGGGTTCTTTTTGCTGTTGTTGTTGGAGGCTCTTTGGCTGAAGCGATGTTAGAAAGGGGGGGTTAGATGTGAGCTGACAGCCAGTACGCTCAGAGAGAGAGACTGCCTCAATTCATATATTTAGCGCTGCTGTAGAAATACAAATGTTGTCTTCTTATTTCATTTTATCGACTTTTCTACTGCGTGTATCATAATGTTCCTATTCTCCAATGCTTGGTTCTTACGGTTGTGTTTCAGTTTAGTCTTTGCGCGGGTGACTTGTGTTTTTCACTTGCTTTTAAAAGTGTCAGATTTGCATTGTGAGTCATTTCGAGCTGTATGGAGGGGGGGGGGGGCGACTTCATTTGTGAATGCCTGCTCCTGACACCAACAAGTGTGTGTGTAGTCTATCCGGACATGAAGTAAACTCTCTCTCTGCTCGGTGTTCCCTCTCTAGTTACTGTTACACTCTCTCTCTCTCTCTCTCTCTCTCTCTCTCTCTCTCTCTCTCTCTCTCTCTCTCTCTCTCTCTCTCTCTCTCGTCTTGACACACTATTTCTGAGATGTCTCTTCCTGTGTCTCACATGCAGGCATTGGTGACATATGTCTTGGGTGTTTGTTAGTGCGCATCTATCTGTCTGTCTGTCTGTCTGTCTGTCTGTCTGTCTGTCTGTCTGTCTGTCTGTCTGTCTGTCTGTCTGTCTGTCTGTCTGTCTCTATGAAAATGAATGTGACAGTGTTTTGCGGGTGTATAACCTATAAGAACACTGAAAGCCAACGTGGATTTCGACTCTCATCCACTTCCCCTTCACATCCCTTCCACCTCATGTTAGGATAGCTTATTCAAAGCGGTTATATGTTGCACAAATAGCACTGCTGAAAGAGAAGCCATGGAAAGGGTTGGTGCACTCAGATGCTAAAACAATAGATGTTGTTGTTCCATGTTAAATGAAGTAAGTACATGGAACAATTTGGGGTAGTGGCATCCATTTAAGGGGAAATTGGCTGGCATTTCAATGGGTAATTCGCTGTACACCACAATGTCCACAGCTCATTGAGTGAACCAAAACCCCCCTCTTTCCTTGTCCCTACCCCAGCACCAAACTTTACATCAGGTTACCAATGTAAAACTAGTCACTGCATGACTTTACATCAGGTCACCAATGGAAAACTAGTCACTGCATGACTTTACATCAGGTTACCAATGTAAAACTAGTCACTGCATGACTTTACATTAGGTTACCAATGGAAAACTAGTCACTGCATGACTTTACATCAGGTCACCAATGGAAAACTAGTCACTGCATGACTTTACATCAGGTTACCAATGTAAAACTAGTCACTGCATGACTTTACATTAGTTCATGGGGTTGTTCATTCCCAGTCTCTCTTCTTCTGTTGATTGCATCGTGTAGAGACAGGCTGATGGCAGACACAAAGGAACACTGGCACGTGTATGGGCACCAGGCCAATCGTAGCGCTTGAGGG
This sequence comes from Aplochiton taeniatus, assembly GCA_017639675.1. NCBI lineage: Eukaryota > Metazoa > Chordata > Actinopteri > Galaxiiformes > Galaxiidae > Aplochiton > Aplochiton taeniatus. The sequence continues at coordinate 16,122,300 of CM030182.1, forward strand.
CGTGTCTCCGACTGGAAATGGAAGTTTAGTTTCAGGAAATGACACGTCGAGTTTTACCATCTCACCAGCTCGATGACTGATTGCGAAACAACGAATGACTATTTTTAAAATACAGCTTTGGTGTATGATAAAATGATGAAAAACGGGTGGCGCATCACTCTAAATAGTTAAGTGGATTCTGTTAACTGATGATGATGATGATGATGCTTCCCTTGAGATCACACTTTAGCTTATGTTCTCAATCTCTCCCTCTGTCTCCCTCTCTTTCTCTCGTTCTCTCTTTTTCACCTTCTGCCTCCTCTTTGACTTCGCCTCTCTCTCTTTGTTGCTCTCTCTCTCTCTCTCTCTCTCTCTCTCTCTCTCTCTCTCTCTCTCTCTGTCGCTCTCTTTCTCTCTCTTTCTCTCGAACACCTTCTCTCTCTCTCGCTCCCTCCTCTCTCTCTCCGTCTCTCTGTTTCTCTCTCTCTCAACCCATCTCTCTCTCTGTTTCTCTGTCTTCCTCATTCTTCCTCTCTCTGTGTCTTACTATCCATCCCCTGCAGAGTTTCCTGGTAGTGAGGGAGTCCGAGTCGTCAGCTCCCAGCCTGCTGTGTGTGTCAACGGGAGGGGAGAATGGATCTGTTGCTGACTACCATATCCAGCATACCGATGCAGGTAGGCTGCTAACACACACACACACACACACACACACACACAATGGAACTACTGGACCCTGTCCAGCTACAGGGAGAGAGTGAGGCGCACATACACCATCAGTGTGTTGGCTCAGTTCACCATCATTGTGTTGGCTCAGTTCACCATCACTCTCCTCCCCCCCCCCCCCCCCCCCATACACAGTATTCCAGTTGTCTGGCTCTCGTTTGAGCTTCTTGGAGGTGGCTCAGTTGGTCTTCTTCTACACTTTCACCAGGTAGATTAAACACACTGATCATATATCATATGTATGCATATGGCTGTGTAATTTGTAATAATATTACATTTTTATATTATCTGCATGATCCATATATTATGATCTTATCCTTTACAGCAAATCAATTCTACTACTATATTGCGTTGATTAAGTAAAACTACGCTTATGATAGCATAAATCTTTAGTTTCTGAATGTAAAAGCGATTGGAGACTGTGATAACACATCTGTTTTATTTCAGGTGAAAGGCCCCGGTTGTGTGTTTTAAATTCTTCTTCTCTCCTTCGTAGAGATGTGTTGGCCGTCCGTCTGTCCATGCCAGCCTGGATCTACAACCAAACACAACTAGACTCTGCAGTAGGACCCAGTGAGTCAGTCTGCCTCTTAATTATAAGAGTGTGGTAGCACTCACCCCCCCGCCCCCCCCCCCCCCCCCCCCCCAAAATCAACAGCACACAAGGTTGTATGGATCCCAAATATGAAACTATGCTTATCTTCGTAGCTTTCGTGCGGCCTATTGTGCTTGGCGCGGTACCCACTGTCATCTACATTTGACATTTACAGTTGTGGCTTTTGTTACTGTGCTAGGTAAACGCAGACTGACCATTAAGGCTTAGGTTAGAGAGAGGGAACCCTGTTTATCATGGTATCTCATCATATCTCTCTCTCTTTCTCTTTCTCTCTCTCTCTCTCTCTCTCTTTCTCTTTCTCTCTCTCTCTCTCTCTCTCTCTCTCTCTCTCTCTCTCTCTCTCTCTCTCTCTCTCTCTCTGTCTCTCTGTCTCTCTGTCTCTCTCTCTCTCTCTCTCTCTCTCTCTCTCTCTGGTTTCTAGAATCCTGGCTTTGTCTGTCCCCTGACCTCAAAACTGATCACATGAGTGACAGCGATCCAAGCACAGTCATGTGCTCTATACAGGTGTGTGTGTGTGTGTGTGTGTGTGCATGATTTTTTGCGTGGTTGTGTGTGCATGAGTTTGTGTTTGTGTGTGTGCGTGCGTGTGATTTTTTGTGTGGTTGTGTGTGCATGCGTGTGTGAAGATTATCTTTGTTATTTTTATACTTCCTTCCTTGTTTCCCACACTTGTGTGTTGTTTTTGTGTGTGTACCCTTACTAGTTGACTTCAGCCAATGGAGCGTTGTGTATCATTAACCCTCTCTACCTCCACGAGCATGGAGATGACTGGCTGACTCACCAGCCAACCAGCCCTAAGCGTGCTTCCCAGCCAGCCAATTTCAAGCGAGAAAGACGCCTTAGCACTACCAGACCTTGGGGAGGGGCGGGATTACTTTCCAAGCGAGCTATCTCGTTGGACCAGGAGAAAACAGTACAGAGTACGGAGAAATTTGGTAAGGAAATGGTTTTATTATTTTGTTTACTCAAGTGTTTGTCTTTCATCTGGTCATAATAAGCACACACTCTGTAGATTCTTGGATTATTAGCACAACAATATCAATAGTCCGAACTCTTTATATTTACTGAAAACAAGACAAACTTGTTATTTTGAAGTATTTTAAATAATATATCCTCCTCCTCCTCCCTCCCCAGATTTAAGCAGAGCACAGTCGGTCCAGTTCTCCCCTGCGCCCCCGCCCCAAACCCCACCCTCCACCCCAGCAGAAGGGATGGTGGTCTTGAGGAGACCCAGCCGCGACGCTTCCTCCTCCAACCCGCCCCAGAGGCCCCCTTCCCAGCCGAACTTCAGCCCTGTCGGCCCTCCGGCCCCAAGGGCCGGCCCCGGCCCTCTAACTCCGGCCCCCAGGCCTTCGAGCCCACTCCCCCAGTCCCCTCACCGCGTCTCCTGGATCGAGGATGGGGTGTGGCTGCCCCCTCCCCGGCTCCCGCTCCTCCTCCGGCCTCCCTCCCTGGAGCTGGACTCACTGTCCGTCAGCAGCATGGAGGAGGAGCAGGAGGCCCCCGCTGTCACCAGCCCCGCCCACTATCACCCGTCCGCCCACCGGTTGGCCAACAAAGTCATGCACCGCCTCTCGGCGGTGGGGCAGGCGATTGGCGGGCTGGTGTACCAGCCGAAGAGGCTGGCCAATCGGGTGATGGAGCTCAGTGAGCGTAGGGGCGGGTCGTTCTCCGAGGCCGTGAGGGGGTTCGTGGAGCACACGCTGAGGGGCGGGGTCGACCCCGGTGGGGTCACGGGCTCAGAGTTCCTACAGGAAGTGAGGTCGTCCCTCACTGGGCTGAGAGAGATCCTGTTGGACTGTCCTGAGATCACTGCCATATTGGACACCATGACAGACACACCGGACTGGGAGATAGGTGAGGGAATTATATATATAAAAAATAGATTTCATATATATATATATATATATATATATATATATATGTATATGAAATCTATTTTTTTAAACCTTTATTTAACCAGGCAAGTCATTAAGACATTGTAACATTTGCTCTGAAAGAGGCTTCATAAATGAAGTGTATTGTGTACTTAGATCTACAGCGATGTAGTCTAGAATATCACACACATCTACAAGAGGAGTACTAGGAAGCCAAGCCTTTTACATTTTGTAGCCATCATCCAAATCCCCAATTATAATACATTTGTGGTTAGCGTTGTTTGGTGGAAATATGCTGAAAATTATACATTGATGCATTTATGTGCACGTATATGTTTTATATTTTATGTGTATCTCCCTCTTTCTCCCCCTCTTTCTCCCCCTCTCTCTGTCCCTCTTTCTCCCCCTCTTTCTCCCCCTCTCTCTGTCCCTCTTTCTCCCCCTCTCTCTGCTCCTCTCTCTCCTCTCTCCCTCTTTCTACCCTCTCTCTTTCTTCCTCCCCCCCCTCTCTCTCCACCTCTTTGCTGCTCCCTAGACGCCATGGTGGAACGTGCCCTCCACAAAGTGTCCCTGAAGCCCGTCTCCGCCCACCTCTTCTCCTCCCTGCAGGCCTCCCGTTGCCACGACGGCAGCCTGCCCGCTCTCCGCGGCAACCAGCGGGTGCTGGAGTCGCGGGGCGTGGAGGAGCTGGGCGGTTCGGTCGGGGCTGGGGTGCCGGACCCGGCCACTGTGGAGCGGATCCTCCAGAGGTGGGGTAGCATGCATCGCGCCTACTCCCCCAGCAAGATGGCCCAGATCCTGCTGAAGGTCTGCAAGATCATTTACCACAGCATGAGCTCCAACGCTGGCCCAGGTAGGACTGGCTCGCCGTCCTGGAGCTGCTCAGTAACAGTGTGAAGTCCATATCCGGAACCGAGCCTCTCCTTAGAAACCAGACCCTCACCCTCTTCATCACTGGTTGTTCTAGAGGGGTTAGGATCGGTTGGTTAGTAACAGGGTGAAGTTCATATCCTGGACCGGACCTTTTCCTTAGAAACCAGACCCTCACCCTCTTCATCACTGGTTGTTCTAGAGCAGGGGTGTCAAACTCAAATACCCAGTGGGCCAAAATGTAAAACCTGAACAAAGTCGCGGGCCAACATTGAACAAATTAACCTTTTAATATGGACCCAAAAAAGTTTTGCTTTAACATTGAATATAGAACAAGCATCGCTTATTACCATACAATATATAATTTAATAGTGGAGACATGCAAAATCGAATTTCAAATGAAAAAACACATCAATGGCATTCATTTATTAAATTAAAAGTAGTAATTTGGTATTGTCTCGCGGGCCAAATATAATTACCTCGCGGGCCAAATTTGGCCCGCGGGCCAGAGTTTGACACCTATGTTCTAGAGGGTCAGGATTGATTTTTTAGTAACAGGACAAAGGTGTTGTTTTTCCGACTCATCTTTTCCCTCTCTCCCATTAAGAACCCTTCCTCAGTAATCAATAGGAATCCTCAGAGTACATCTCAGCTCTAAAACTTCACCTTGCTTGAGCGTGATTTTAAGTAAATGAGATGTAATTGATATATGGTTCCTTATACATTGCAGCTGACAACCACAAACCCATCATTTCATACTGATTGTGTGTTTCCCCGGACAGGGGTAGTGTTTGGGGAATACACCCTCACACATACACACACACACACACATCCCCCCGTCCCCACTAAGCAGGGTGTGTGTTCTCCCGTACAGGTGCAGTGTTCGGAGCAGACGACTTCCTTCCCTGTCTGACCTGGGTGGTGGTGAGGAGTGACGTGGGCACACTGCAGCTAGACACCGACTACATGATGGAGCTACTGGACCCTGCCCAGCTACAGGGAGAGAGTGAGGCACACACACACACACACACACACACACACACACACACACACACACACACAATGGAGCTGCTGGACCCTGCCCAGCTACAGGGAGAGAGTGAGGCACACACACACACACACACACACACACACACACACACACACACAATGGAGCTGCTGGACCCTGCCCAGCTACAGGGAGAGAGTGAGGCACACACACACACACACACACAATGGAGCTGCTGGACCCTGCCCAGCTACAGGGAGAGAGTGAGTCACACACACACACACACACACACACACACACACACACACACACACACAATGGAGCTGCTGGACCTGGCCCAGCTACAGGAAGAGAGTGAGGCACACACACACACACACACACACACACACACACACACACACACACACACACACACATACACACACACACACACACATACACATACACACTTTCGTTTTTTCCTCTTGTTCCTCTTCCTGATTCTCTTCCTGATTCTCTTCCTCTTCTTCTTCCTGATTCTCTTCCTGATTCTCTTCCTCTTCCTGATTCTCTTCCTCTTCCTCTTCTTCTTCCTGATTCTCTTCCTCTTCCTCTTCTTCTTCCTCTTCCTCATTCTCTTCCTGATTGTCTTCCTTTTCCTGTGTCTCCAGGTGGCTACTACCTGACCTCCCTCTACGCCTCGCTCTTCTACGTGAGCAGCTTCCGCCCGCGCCTGGCCGTTCGCCAGCTCAGCGTCGAGGCCCAGCAGTCCCTCGACCAATGGCATCGCCGACGCACCTTGCACTGCGACCAATCCCGACGCAGCCAGAGACGCAGGACCATCCGCAGGCCGAAGGACACAGCCAACAAGGAAGCAGGAAGTGAGGTAGGAAGTGATGCGGAGCCCGCAGAGCTGGAGGGTCTGGGGACGGTCAAGGAGGAGGGCCAATCACAAGCCCCCATCTTGAGCCGGCATGACCCGCCCCTCCGACAGGGAGAGACCCTATTGGAGGAGGAGGATGACGGACACCGTGATCAAGAGAAGACTGGAAAGGAGGAAGGAGAAACGAGTGGAAGGACCGCGGAGAAAGGCCTTGGATGTACGGGCAAGAGGGTGATAGAGAGGGAGAGGGTGATAGAGGGGGAGAGGGTGATAGAGGGGGAGAGGGAGATAGAGGGGGAGAGGGTGACAGAGGGGGAGAGGGTGATAGAGAGGGAGAGGGTGATAGAGGGGGAGAGAGTGATAGAGGGGGAGAGGGAGACAGAGGGGGAGAGGGAAATAGAGGGGGAGAGGGAAATAGAGGGGGAGAGGGTGACAGAGGGGGAGAGGGAAATAGAGGGGGAGAGGGTGACAGAGGGGGAGAGGGAGATAGTGGGGGAGAGGGTGATAGAGGGGGAGAGGGAGACAGAGGGGGAGAGGGTGATAGAGGGGGAGAGGGAAATAGAGGGGGAGAGGGAAATAGAGGGGGAGAGGGTGACAGAGGGGGAGAGGGAGATAGTGGGGGAGAGGGGGAGACTGGATGGGAGAGAGAGATAGAGGGGGAGAGGGTGACAGACGGGGAGACAGGGTGGGAGAGAGATGGGGAGAGAGACAGAGACATAGGAGAAGATAAGGCTGGATGAAACTGAGAGGGTGGAGGAGGGAGAGAGGGAGAGAGAGGGGGGAGAGAGAGACAGGGAGGGAGAGAGAGAGAGACAGGGAGGGAGACAGAGACAGGGAGGGGGATATAGACAAGGAGGGAGACAGAGGGGGAAAGAGAGAGGGTAAAAGGTACAATATTTTCCCATTATTAACTGATAGCCAGTGATTATTTTTATTTTATTTTGTCTGATAAAGTCACTCTCAGGAATGTTTTTTGATATTCGCATAGGGAGAGAACTTATTAGTCTGGTCACTTGTGGGTGTACTTCCCTAACTGACCACTAGAGTGCAGCACCACAACTATTTTGTCTTTGTGCTGCTTTTGGTTTCAAACGGAAACATTGTTGGCTGTACAGACGTTTTAAAGCATTGAAGGATCGAGCTATCTAGCATAGTAAATACAACATATTTATGATAGATTTACACCAATGCTGTGTTTGTAATAAAATATACCTTATTCAAGTTGGTACATTTATTTTTGGTTCCAAACAATCGCATTGGAACAGGGTAGATTTAACACATATTTTGTTTAAGTAAATTAATAATATTGTGCCATGCACAATTACAGAGATTTCATTAATCCAGCTCCTGCACTGTTAATATATGCATATACATACATACACATGCAAATACTTCTACAGGGAACCTCAAATGCAAATAACTGCCCATTCAAACCCACACACACACACACACATGCACACACACACACACACGCACACATACTGATGTTGGCGCACATACATCCTACATATGGAATCGTCTCATCGCTGCATTCTAAATGACCCAGCCAATCACATTTGACTAATGAGACATCTGGCATCCTGCCTACATTTGGACTTCGAACCCCCAAACAGCTGGCCTTTAAACACACACACACACATAAAAAAATGCATGTGTTTATGCTTGCGCACACTCACACCCACACACACACACACACTTGCAAACAGGAATGAGGAGTAGCTAAGGCATACTGTAGCCTGCCCTAAACATACGCACACACACACACACACACACACATACTGTAGCCTGCCCTAAACATACACAGAGTCTTTACCTTTCACTCTCCCTGACTGTCTCCACTCACACACCATATTACACACGCGTGAAATTAGACACACGTACCGTAGAAAAACACACAAACACACGTACATGATATTAGACACACGTACTGTAGAAAAACACACAAACACACGTACATGATATTAGACACATGTACCGTAGAAAAACACACAAACACACATACATGATATTAGACACACGTACCGTAGAAAAACACACAAACACACGTACATGATATTAGACACACGTACCGTAGAAAAACACACAAACACACGTACATGATATTAGACACACGTACCGTAGAAAAACACACAAACACGTACATGATATTAGACACACATACCGTAGAAAAACACACAAACACACGTACATGATATTAGACACACGTACCGTAGAAAAACACACAAACACACGTACATGATATTAGA
>CM030182.1:16137960-16142960 GCA_017639675.1 Aplochiton taeniatus
CTCCCCTCCTCCCTGCCTTCTCCTTTCCCCTCCTCTCCCCTCCCCCCCCCTCTCCCCCCTGCCTTCTCCTCTCCCCTCCTCTCCCCTCCTCTCCCCTCCCCCCCCTCTCCCCCCTGCCTTCTCCTCTCCTCTCCCCTCCCCTCCCCTCCCCTCCCCTCCCCTCCCCTCCCCTCCTCACTGCCTCCCCTGCCTTCTCCTCTCCCCTCCCCTCCCCTCCTCCCTGCCTCCCCTGCCTTCTCCTCTCCCCTCCTCTCCCCTCCTCCCTGCCTCCCCTGCCTTCTCCTCTCCCCTCCTCTCCCCTCCCCTCCCCCCTGTCTTCTCTCCTCTCCCCTGGCAGCCTAAAGAGGTTGGGATAGCGTTTGACACCGGCATGACGGATCACTGTGGCTGGGGTTTGAACCCGCGGCAGGCCCGGACAGATGGCTGGAGGAATGGAGAGAGCAAGGAGAAAGAATGCAGAGCCGGGAAAGAACGAAAGAACGAAAGAGAGAGAGGAAAAGAGAGAGAACGTGACTTATAAGGAATAGTCGAAGAGAAAGGAGGGAGGAATGTGAGAGGAAGATTAAAAGGGAGATGATCTATAACTAAAGGGAGGGAGGGAGAGAATGGGAAAGGAGAGATGAGGGAAAAGGGATGAAAAAGAGGAGGAAAATGACCTTTGACCTTTTTAGAAGGAAGAGTCTACTACTAGATTAAAGAAAGGCACGTGCGTCTACAAAGCTTACGTTCCTAAGTCAACGGATTTGAACGCACAACTTTATAAGGCATTAACTAACCCCAATTTTTTTTATAACAAAAAAATACTTCATATTTTCAAATGTTTTAAGCAGTGTTTCACAGTCAGCAGCAGCCGAAAAGGCTATTATATTTGGAAACTATGTATTTCGGAAAAATCATATTATATATGGACCAACTTATAGGTAGAAATCATATTACTCTTATATTCTAAATATGGAATCGTAAAAAAAAAAATGGCAAATACATAAAATAGGAATCCGCACGCAGAAACGCAAGATACAGCAGTTTTACAAAAGAAATGTTTTAATACTATAATCATTACATCATCGTCATTAATATCATCATAATTACATCTTCATTCAGACATGTTGAGACCCAGACACAGGCCCAAGGAAGAGGCTGAGGAAGAGCAGAATAGTGAATTAAGAGTCCTTTGGTAGCTGCTGCCCCCCCCCCTCCCTCCACACACAGACCAACAATGGACTGGATATGCTTACAGAGGCTCAGAGGTGTGTGTGTGTGTTGGGGTGTGTGTGTGGGTGTGAGTGTGTGTGTGTGTGTGTGTTTAAAATAGTTCTACTATGTATGTGTCTGTAAGCAAATAATTCAACTATGTACGATGTATGTGTGAAATCCAATGTTATCCCATGATCTTAAGGAGGTCAGTGATGGAGAGAGAGAGAGAGAGAGAGAGAGAGAGAGAGAGAGAGAGAGAGAGAGAGAGAGAGAGAGAGAGAGAGTAGAAGTCATTCATAGTCTTTAAAGCAACATGCAGTGTCTCCCTGGAAGATGGCTAATCGTCAACAAGCTTTGAGAAGCATCTCTCTGGCACACAGCGATAGAAAAATATATTCGGTCAAAAACGGAAAATAAATTCAATGTGTTGGTGTGTGTGTGTGCTTTAAAATAACTGAGTTATTTGTAAAATGTGTGTGTGTCTGTGTGTGAGTGTGTGTGTGTGTGTGTGTGTGTGTGACTGTGTGTGTGTGTGTGTGTGTGTGCGTGTGTGTGTGTGACTGTGTGTGTGTGTGTGTGTGACTGTGTGTGTGTGTGTGTGTGTGTGTGTGTGTGTGTGTGTGTGTGTGTGTGTGTTTGAGAGGGCACGTGCATTATAAAATAACACTAAGCATGTGGATGAGAAGGTGGGCACATGCGTGTGTGACGTGTGTGTGTCCAAGGAGGTCTGTGTGTGACGACGTGTTTACATGTGTATGTGTAAACATTTGCGTGGCTGTGTGTGTGTGTGTGTGTGTGTGTGTGTGTGTGTGTGTGTGTGTGTGTGTGTGTTTCTATAAGTGAGAATCAAAGCATTGGGAGTGCCAGTAAAACAGCAACCCGTCAGAAGCAGAGGAGAAGAAGGCGTGGTCACAGTGCATCACTGAAGAGTCCGTCCAATCATATCCCTGGGCTGGGGTGATTGGCGTCTCATCCGTCCTATGCTAGCCTGATGCCAGGCATGGGCTTACGACTCTGGCACAGTCAGTCACGGCGCTGGTGAACTCGAACCCAGGCTTATGGAGGTTTAGCGATGTTCTGCTGTGTTCTTCCAGTGAGCAGGCCATGCTAGCATGTGTCAGGACCGCTAGCAGCTAACAGGCTAACGTAGCGTCATCTTACTCTGCGTTCAGACAGGGAAATAAACGTCCGTTTGTCCTGGCGGTGTTCAAGCTATCGGCCAATCGGCTGTTTGTCCGTCCATGGGTGAGCTGTTTCATCGTAGACTAGCTGGTGGTTGAGGTTTGCTCCGTCTAGGGGGGGGGGGGGGGGGGGGGGGGGGGGGGGGGGGGGGCGCACTTCTTGGAGGTAGCCATTACCGTGGCTCCGTGCGCGGTGGAAAGGAGGGGGTCAGGGAGCGGGAAGTAAGAGAGGAAGCACTTGGTCGCTGCCGGGTGTGGCTTTAAGGTGAGGTGTGTGTGTGTGTGTGTGTGTGTGTGTGTGTGTGTGTGTGTGTGTGGTCGGAGGAAGAGGAGGTAAGTCTCTAAGTAGAGGTCAGTGTCTCCGAGGGAATGTAAACATTCAGAGTAGTGCGAATTTTTTATCTTTCTCTTTTTTTGTTACCATGCCTCTTTAAACACAAAAGCGCACTCTCTCTATTTCTCTCTCTCTCTCTCTCTCTCTCTCTCTCTCTCTCTCTCTCACACTCTATTTCTCTCTCCCTCTCTCTCTATCTCTCTATCTCTCTCCGTCTCTCTGTCTGTCTCTCTGTCACTCTCCCCCTCTATCTCACTCTCTCTCTCTCTCTCTCTCTTTCTCTCTCTCTCTTTCTCTTTGTCCTTACCAAGCCACACCTGCAGTACATACATTTGTGTCCCACACACTCTCTCGCATTCCTCCAGCGTACATAACACAACACACACATCCTGCCCTCTCCCTTTCTCTCTCTCTCTCTCTCTCTCTCTCTCTCTCTCTCTCTCTCTCTCTCTCTCTCTCTCTCTCTCTCACACACACACACACACACACACACACAGACACTCTCGTCCTCACACACAATCACACACACACACACACTCACGTGCTCACACACACACAGATCAACACATGGCCTGTCCTGCGTCAGCTAGTGAGCGTGTATGTCCAGTCCCTGTGCTAAGAGGCTCTCGGCAGGGTGTGTGTGTGTCGGAGGGTGGAGCAGCATGGCGGCGTGTGGGTGAGGACCAGGGTAGGGGTGCAGAGAGGGGCCAGGGTGAGGAGGGTAGCCCGCTTGGGTGAGCAGAGAGCCGGGGTAATCACCCGGCAGAGAGGACATACCCTGGAGACCTGGGGGACAGAGAGAGAGGGGAGAGAGAGAGAGAGAAAGAGAGAGAGAGAGAGAGAGAGAGAGAGAGAGAGAGAGAGAGAGAGAGAGAGAGAGAGAGAGAGAGAGGGGGAGAGGGAGAGAGAGAGAGAGAGAGAGAGAGGGAGGGAGGGAGGGGGAGAGAGAGAGGGAGAGAGAGAGAGGGAGAGAGAGAGAGGGAGGGAGGGAGGGGGAGAGAGAGAGAGAGAGAGAGAGAGAGAGAGAGAGAGAGGGAGAGAGAGAGGGAGGGAGAGAGAGAGAGAGAGGGGAGAGAGGGAGAGGGAGAGAGAGAGAAGCAGACAGAATGTCAGCAGGAACAGTAAGGCGACTGTGGGAGTGATCAGACACTCATAGAAGATAGGATCAGTCTCTTATCTATTACGGTCACTACATCAGCTCTACCTCCGTCCACTTACCCCTAAGGGTGTGTTTGTGAGACGGAGAGGGAGTGCACGTGAGAGAGAAAGAGAGAGAGAGTGTGTGTGTGTGTGTGTGTGTTTAGTGAAAGAAAGAGTGTGTGTGTGTGTGTAAGTGTGTGCGTGTGTGTGTGTGCGTGTGTGTTTGATTGTGTGTGAGTGTGTGTGTGTATTACCTGCCGCCCTGAGTCCCAGTCCTCCATCCAGGCCATAGCCTCCCAGAGCTGCTCCTTCAGGACTGTAGGGACCTGACCCTTGACCTGTGACACGACACACGCGACACACACAACATACACAACCAGAATAAATACCGCAATAAAACATTTCTCTAGACACTTTCCTATTGACCTGTAAGACTGTGGTGGCATCATAATATTAATATTAATATAATATTTGAATCACGGCTTTCTAGGCTTTTTATCAATACGCTTTATAAAATGATTGAACTCCCTCCCGCTCTCTCTCTCTCTCTCTCTCTGTCTCAGTGTCTCTCTCTCTCTCTGTCTACGTCTCAGTGTCTCAGTGTCTCTCTTCTCTCTCTCTACGTCTCAGTGTCTCTCTCTCTCTCTACGTCTCAGTGTCTCTCTCTCTCTTCTCTTTGTCCTACCTGAACGGTTTGTTTGGTCGATCATGGGCTGAACTATTCTCCGCCTGGCGTTGATGAACCTGCCGGCGACGAAGAAACAAAGATGGACGGATGGAGAGAGGGAGGGAGGGAAGAAGGGAGAGAAGGAGGGAGAGAGAACAGCAGTTAATGGAGAGGAATAGCGAGGGAGGAACTATTAACCTTTTGTCTTTTACGAGCACTTAACCCCCACAGAGGCCACGGTAAATCAACATTAGGACGGAGGGCCTTATCGATCGTGCCAACATCATCGATTGATCATTATCGATTAGGTCACAGTGTGCGCGCGCACGTGTGTGTGAGTGTGTCTGGATAGGGGTGATAGTGATGGAGACAGTAAAACACATGGCTGAATATAGGGACAGGAACACATATTGATTGTAGAGGGAAACTTGATTGATGTGTCTTGATTAGGTTGCGCAGGTTGAGAGCGGGCCTCGGTAGAAAC
>CM030182.1:16150460-16165460 GCA_017639675.1 Aplochiton taeniatus
TGATGCATTCCACGAATTTCCCTTAAAAGGCATGGAGCTGGGAGGAAAGAGAGGCACGAGCTTCAAATACGGGAAACAATTAAATAATACGTGGTGAAACTTTGATAGTCTTAATTGTATCCTAATCTACAAAGGTTAACAAGAATATGAAAATTATATAAACTTGAACCACTATTTTTAAAGTTATTCGTGTCCAAATAAATAGCTAGTAGTAGTAAACAAATTATTAGAAAATGAACGCCGTCAAAAGCTTTCTTTACAAGAAGGCTTTTGGAGCAAAAGTTTCCGTTATAATAAAACAGTTTGGGAAGTTAAATTGCTTCAATCCATTTGGAATTGGAACCATAAAGGCAAATCCTGTTCATTCTGAAATATTTTGACTATTATAATACGAATTAACAATCATTGGGAAGATTGTAGCAGCATTGTGACTAACTTCTCAGGCGATCACAAATTCAAATGATTAGATCTGTAATTGTAACCCACATTCGACTGTCGGCAAAATGTAGCATATGAGAAAACGTGAATTGTTTAATTCAGCAATACATTTGTTTGTTTTTAATGTATTTATTTTAGTTTGGTGCAGTTTATTTTATTTCCCGTACTGCTTCACCGAAATGTCTCTTTAGCCTACATTGGTTTCAGGTTGGGATAAACTTTTTATTTTAAGAAGACTGAAACTTTTCCTGTGCCAATACAGAGTTAGGTTTAGACTAAATTTATAACTAAATTAAGTGTTTCTTTTTGCGAATAATTTATTGATTTCATAAATTATTTGAAACCATCAAAATATTCATGTGTGGCACAATTAAATTAATCATTTAAATGTTATTTTCCTAATTTAAACTACAATTTTAACACTTCGTAGAATCCATTGAATTTAATAAATCAATCTTCATATACAACTATAGCTATACATAATCAAGAAAATGTATATTTTACATCCAATAGTGAAATTTAGGAACTTTGTTATGTTTTTATTGATATTTATGTTAATTACGTGGGTGAGCGTTATTGACTCTCTCGCCTTTTTTTGCTGTTTCTCTGAGTCCGTTGCAATGCAGTGATTGTATAACTGTTATAGGCTTAATGATTTCACTTGGGAGAGAGGTTGTCCGAGTCTACTCTCGTCAGCAGCCTGTCCTCGCTCTTCTTCTCTCCCCTTGCTCTAGTCTCCGAATCACTGTAGCAAAAAATATGACCTACTTACCGAGTTGGAGAGCTCTGCCTCTTAGTCTTAACTCGCTTTTTCTCCCTGCCTCTCTTTTCCTCGACTTACTTCACCTTTAATAACATGACTATAACATGACACGTTACAGGTAATGCATTACCGAATTTGGGCTTGCACACTTCAGGCCGTTAGTTTTAGCATCATTCCCTAAATATGAAAGAAAATCGCAGGCTATTTTCATTGGCGAATACTCAAAGGCTAATTAATAAAAGCATATGGCCATTTGTCAGTGTCCAGTTTAAAGAGTCGAATGTAATACCCTACTAAAATATGTCAAGCATGTCTCTCTTTCCTTGTTTTCTCTGCGGGAGCCTCTTTATATTACAACATGCCATTTTTAAGGGAGCTATCCGCTCGTGCTGTCGGGGTTACCGATAAGGTGCTACGGTACTGTTTGCCACTGCTACCCTACCGAAAAGGCTGTGAATGGGGAGAGTGTGGCGAGGAAGAAACTGCAAGGGCTATAATACGGAGAATATCGACTCCAATATTATTGTTTTTTAAACGGCTAAAGCGTGGCCATACCATATAACGCCTTTAAACTCCCATAACAGCATATGTTTTGTAGTAAAAGCGTTGATATTTCAAGAAAGCCAAACGAACCCTCTTATCCATGCGATACGGGAGCCAATCCTACACCGGAAAGGATGGTACAGCGTTCGCAAGCCCTCGGACTCTGTCCGCCGTCTTCCCCAAATCACTGCCAGGAAAGAAATACATTCTTAAATAAAATAGATAGTAAACATAACACGTATTCAACACAACAGATATAAACTAATTATTCAAATAAAGAAAAATAGCCTGGGCTAACCACAGCATGTACCTATGTACACTTAATCCTTCTTAAACTATATTTACTGTGGCATTAGGCTCTAAAGTTTATTTGTATATACTCTACGTAAACCAATCTATAATTCATTTCGGTTATAAACCCATGGTTTGGACGGAACCAATAATAAATCTATGTTTCGGCTAATAAACCTATCCCACAAACAGTCCATCAGTATAGCCATGCAAGCCAAAATAGCATTGAAAACCTACAAAATATCCCAACGCAACCTACAGTTTAGGGCTTTGACTTCTGGACCCTGGCGTGGATAGTCCTGTTTTCTAGGTAAGCAGCGGTTCCGATAGCGTTCTGGGTCTTCTTGGTGTTGTTCCTAGGTTGGTTAGCTGCTGGCGGGATGCTCATTGGTGTGGAGGATAGCGGTATAGCGTCCTTTTTGGTCCTTCTGCTTGCTGTCCACGGAGCATGAGGCGACAACAGAGTGCAAGCTGGAAAATGTCACAGCGAGGAACGAACGATAGCGCTTTCGCAAAACCTTAGAGAGAATGAGAGGGTGAGCCAAAATACAAGAGGCGGCGTACTGGGGGTGATGATGGTGGTGGCTGTGTGTGGAGTTGTTTGGGGGGTCAAATCACGACGGGATCTCTTGCCCCCTCCCTTCTATCTCTTCTCCCCCCCTCCCTTTCTCCTCCTTATCACACAACCTCGCGCATTACAAACGCCAAAGAAGACCCCCACGTTCGTTTTATCTCAATGGCACGCTCGCGGCTCCCACACAGCTTGCTCTCCCTCATACGCATGGTGCTGTTATCATTCGATTAACAGTCCATCCATCCATCCCTCGCTCTTCTTCCCTGTTTTATATCGTAGCACATGCGCCTCTTCAGATTATCATCTTGAGATAATAAAAAATAATAAAAATACCGTATCACGCGCGCGCACACAAATTGGTTAATTGTGTGAAATGTTATGCATAGGCCTATACTAATCAATATACAAATGTTTCATAAATTGTCAACAATCAACAAATCATTGTGTTTGTATTGCTGTATTTGCCATAACTGTTCAGCTGTGCCTTTTTTTTAAGTAAAACATTTGTTTATAGGTCCACAATTTGAGTTTATTTTTAGATTTCCAGTGCCATAACAATGTCAATGTCAACATTTTACACCTACATAAAAAAATAAGCTAAATAAGCTTTTTGATTAGCACATTTAACATTAATAGTGTTTAGTAATAGTGATAATAGTAATAGTTTTTCTTGTTTGTTTTACTGATGAATTAAACAATAAGCATTTTCGGCGACAAGACATTTATTGGCTGCTAATGAGTAATAATGGTGTTAATAGTGTTATTTACTGTTTTTCTTGACATCAATTAGACTACAGCCATTTGACGCGCACACAATATGTCCCTTTATCGCTCGCTGCCTGCGTGTTTATTGTCATTGACTATGTGAGGTGTAAAAACAAAACAAAACTTTTCACATAGGGGAATTTCCTTCTCATTATAACAAGAGAGAGAGAGAGGAAAAAAAACATTCACTGCACCGAACCTTCCGTCTTGTGTTGTAAATTACACCTAAGTAACATAATAATTATTCAAAACGGCCCTCTTTCCTCTCTCCCGCCGCGAGGAAGCCAACAGGCGGCTGCACTTCAAACGCCACCGGCTTGGCAGGGCGCACAAGGCCGGGGTAGGCATTCACAACGGGCGGCGTGGAGTTAGACCGAGGGACCGCTTGTGAGCGCCCGTACATCAAGAAATAACCCGGTCTTTTAACTCAACAGGGGTCTGGTTCCCTACAGCCATGATCATAGTCTTAAAGACCATGTAACATTGAACCAGCACTACGTCAATGAAAACTGTGAATGGGCTGCAACGGAGCGTCAAGGAGGAACTAAATTGAATACGTCCTAGAGCGGGTTCTGATTTAGACTACAAGTAGGCCAACTGAAGATACGTTCATGTCCAGTTGTAATGTGTTGAGTATTTATTTTTTATTTTGCATTGTGTAAAAGTCCGTTTAAGCCGAGTCTATAATAAGTTACCTTATAAAAGGAAACTGAACTTTTGAGCAAAGATTTTCAATAACTAAAAATGTAGAATTTTTCAAATTCACTTGTATTTCAAAGTTATTTTACCGCAGTTTTTTATAGTCTCAATAGTTTGGGTGTGTAAGTATCAACTGGAGAACACACTGCTGCAGTATCACTGCAACAAAGTGCCACTAAGTTCCTATGCATAACAAGGCCCCATGTGTGTTTGTGTATCTGCAAGTGTGTGTGTGTGTGTGTGTGTGTGTGTGTGTGTGTGTGTGTGTGTGTGTGTGTGTGTGTGTGTGTGTGTGTGTGATGGTCGATTACAAGGCCAACCTATGGTACTCTGTGCATGTGTGCTGGTATGTTTTGATGTTTTTGTGTGTGTTGCTGCGTGTTTGGGTCATTGTCAAGGTGCTTTTATTAAAAAGTCCCGCCTGACTTTTCCCAGAGAAAAAAAGTGTGGCTTATATAGCCTTGTTGACTCAAGTGACTAGGCCGTAAAGAGAATATGGCTGCCGTGACCCTTGCAAACCCCCCCCCCCCCCCCCCACACACACACACACCCTGACTACAACCCCCATAACACACACACTCTCTCTGCCCCAGCATTACGGAGGGGTGACCCTGATGTCTAGGAGAAAGAGAGAGAGAGAGAGAGAGAGAGAGAGAGAGAGAGAGAGAGAGAGAGAGAGAGAGAGAGAGAGAGAGAGAGAGAAAGCAAGAGAAATAGAAAGAGAGAGAGATAAAGAGCAAAAGAAATAGAGAGAGAGAGAAAGCGAGAGAGGGAGAGAAAGAGAGAGAGAGAGAGAGAGAGAGAGAGAGAGAGAGAGAGAGAAAGCAAGAGAAATAGAAAGAGAGAGAGATAAAGAGCAAGAGAAATAGAGAGAGAGAGAGAAAGAGAGAGAGAGAGAGAGAGATAAAGAGCAAGAGAAATATATATATAGAGAGAGAGAAAGCAAGAGAAATAGAAAGAGAGAGAGATAAAGAGCAAGAGAAATAGAGAGAGAGAGAGAAAGCGAGAGAGAGAGAGAGAGAAAGAGAGAGAGAGAGAGAGAGAGAGAGAGAGATAAAGAGCAAGAGAAATATATATAGAGAGAGAGAGAAAGCAAGAGAAATAGAAAGAGAGAGAGATAAAGAGCAAGAGAAATAGAGAGAGAGAGAGAAAGCGAGAGAGAGAGAGAGAGAGAGAGAGAGAGAGAGAGATAAAGAGCAAGAGAAATATATATATAGAGTGAGAGAAAGCGAGAGAGAGACCGAGAAATAGAGAGTGGGAGAGAGAGCAATAGAAATAGAGATCAAGAGAGAGAAAGCGAGAGAGAGAACAGTAAGAAAAAAGCAGGAAGGAGAAGGGGGGGGGGGGGGGGGGGGGGTCCCTGGCTGAGTTCTGGTTTACGAGGACATGGGCCTCTTATTTCTCAGCTGTCTCGCACCACAAGCATAGATTTTCTCTTTCTTTTACTCTCTCTATCTCTTGTTTTCTTTCTGTTGTATTTTTTATGTGATATCCTTTCTTTCAATAATCTACTTCCTGTTGTCTAGTGTGTGTGTGTGTGTGTGTGTGTGTGTGTGTGTGTGTGTGTGTGTCCGTCTTCAATCTCAATTCCTTTCCATATCTTTTCTTTCTATCATTTTCTGGGGAGAATCAGATCCAGAGATAACGAAAACATTTCAAGATGAAAACTACGTTTTCAATAAATAAAATAAAGAAAAGTTTAAGTAGTTTATGTAACAAAAGTTTGACTATTTAAATGTTAATGAACATTACTTTGCTGCACAAATGTGTTCTTTCTTTTAGCAATGTTCTTTCTCTTTCTCATTTCCTCTATTCCTCCGCTTTGTAAAGCAAACATTACCTTTCGTTCCTCTTTCACTATCCCCCTGCTTTGTCCCCTCCCTCATCCCCCTTTCTCCTTCATTTACTTTGCCCTTTTACTTGTTTTCCTACCAACTCTCCCTCTCTCCCTCTCTCCCTCTCTCCCTCTCTCCATCTCTTTTTGTTTAGCCAGCACTACAATTCACTGATTTCATTTTCGCCTTTCCCTCAATCTTTCTATCCCTCTCACAGCCCCTATTTCCACCTTCCCCCCCTCCCTCCCTCCCTCCCTCCCTCCCTCCCTCCATCTCTTCCTCCCTCCTTACCCACTATTTTACTCCCTTCTACCCTTTTTTCTCGTTCTACCCTCACCCCTCTCCGTTCTATCTCTCTCTTTTCCCTCCCTTTCCTCCCACCTTCCACCCCTCCTTCTATCCCTCCCTCTCTCTCATTCCCTCCCTCCCCCTCTCTCTCATTCTCCTTACCGCTCTCTCCCTTCCTCTCCCTCCCTCTCTCCTTTCCTCTCCCTTTCTCCTTCTCCCTTTCCCTCCTTCTCTCCTCTCCCTCCCTCTCCCTCTCCCTCTCCTCCTCTCCTCCTCTCCTCCTCTCTCCCTCTCTCCTTCTTACGGATGGAGATTAACAGGGCAGTGGTTGCCCATCCGTCCTGCTGACTGTTTGTTATTAAGGAGATGGATGACGCTTCCCTCCGCCCGCTCCGCACACCCACAATTACACCAGCAGCCCCGTGATGGATGGAGCAGGGGGAGAGAGGGAGTGAGGGAGGAGATGGAGAGGGGGAGATAGAGAGAGGAGCATCTATCACGCCCCTTAATCTACCTGTCACAGAGAGAGAGAGAGAGAGAGAGAGAGAGAGAGAGAGAGAGAGAGAGGTGGGGTTGAGAGGAGGGCAGGTCTGGAGTGGGGTAAAGGCAGGAGGATTAGGAAGAGGATGGGGGATGGGGGGATGGGGGGGGTGGAGGGGTGGAGGGGTGGAGGAGGGGAGAAGCAGCTTCTTGGTTAAAGGTGTACCATCCCCTCTTTTTCCCCATGTGTTTTAATGGGCGATTAGAGGGGGAGATCATCGCCCAGAGGACCACACTCGTTTCATGTCCTCATCACTTTAATTGATTGTCCAGTGATTATTGGATTATCTAGAAGGGGTTGTGTGTGTGTGTGTGTGTGTGTGTGTGTGTGTAGACTATAACCAATAGATGAGTCTCATATGTGCATCACCATGAGTGTGTGCTTGCATAATCGCATCTGTGTTTTTTTGTGTATTTGACCGTGTGTGTGTGTCTGTCGGTCTGTCTGTGTGCGTGTGCGTGTGTGTGTGCGTGTGCGTGTGCGTGTGTGTGTGTGTGCGTGCGAAGGCCACAGGTTGCACACAACGCCATCCATAGTGTTTATTCCTGTCTGGTTAAAGCACAACAGGTTAGTGAACAACAATACGTTTGGTGAAAATATATTTTTTCTTCATATTCAGCAACAATGGTGGATCCACAAACATTGAGTTAATGCACCTGCAAATACCTTCCATGGATACGCACGTTCACGGCTTTTCAAACACAAACCCCTGAACACAAGAAAACAAGAACACAAGCACACTGACTGCCCCCTCCCAAACGCCTACGCCTAAAAACGTCCATTAACTCCCCTCATTCCACGCTCTCACACCTACACTCACCTTCTGTCTGCACATTTTGCCCCTAATACTAACACACAGGTACCACAGAGGTCAACACGCACACACACACACACACACACACACACACATACACATACACGCACACTCACACGCATGCACACAAACACACCTGTTCAGATTATAAAATAAACTACCAGCAGCAGAAGGAAATAAATCTGCATATATTATCTGCTAATGTGACCATTTCTCCTCTGTGTTACAGAAATATTATGAAAACTAATGTACGGTCCTCTCCTCCTCTTCATCCCCCTCTTCCAGAGCCACATTCTCATCTGTCCGTAGGAGTGAGGGATGGGATGAAAGGATTAATACTTTTCCGCTGGCCCTGAGAATGATATATGGACAGATGGAAGGAGAGGAGAGGAGAGAGAGCGAGGGAGCGAGGGAAAGGGAGAGAAGGAGGGCGGGTGAGAGGAGAAGGGGAAAACGAAAGGCAGGAGAAAGAAGACATTGGTGAGAAAGCGAAAAGTGTTACAGGTTCAGAGAGAAACAAAGAGAGGGGGAGCGGAACAAGAGATAGGAAAAGAGATAGAGGGAGAGAGAAAGAGAAATAAGGAAATGAGGATGAGAATGAGAGAGAGAGAGAGAGAGAGAGAGAGAGAGAGAGAGAGAGAGAGAGAGAGAGAGAGAGAGAGAGAGAGGGAGAGATGCCAAGGCCTGAGCTCTATAAATCTAATGCCATGGACATCTCATAAGCATAAGACATCTCAGAGGGATAGGATAGGGCATGCAGAACATGGGAAAGAAAGAAAGAAAGAAAGAAAGAAAGAAAGAAAGAAAGAAAGAAAGAAAGAAAGAAAGAAAGAAAGAAAGAAAGAAAGAAAGAAAGAAAGAAAGAAAGAAAGAAAGTGTTACGTGCAATTGAGAGATGGTAATCATAGAGGATAATGTGATAGGAAAGGGAGAGTGTAGAGATAGAGTCCTGGTCTACACACACACACACACACACACACACACACACACACACACACACACACACACACACACACACACACACACACACAGAGTTCAGCAAAACCACACAGCAACAAACACGCAAAGACTGATCAGAACAGAGATGCTTCTCCAGACACTACACACACACACACACACACACACACACACACACAGAGTTCAGCAAAACCACACAGCAACAAACACGCAAAGACTGATCAGAACAGAGATGCTTCTCCAGACACTCACACACACAATGCATGGGGAGATATAGGCGCAAACACACACACACACACACACACACACACACACACACACACACACACACACACACACACACTATCACACAGAAATACAGGAACACACACACATACACACACACACACACACACACAGAAATACAGGAACATACACACATACACACACACACACACTCACACACAGAAATACAGGAACATACACTCTCACACACACACACACACACACACACACACACATACACACACACACACACACACACGGGTGCAGTCGCTCATTTCCCAATATTGCAACATGATATTCTTCACAGTAGATTCAAGATAGCAACTAAAAATGTGTCAATCAGAGGTTAGCCATAACAGCTGTAGTAAGAACAGCATTATATGTTTATATATATATTATTATTATCATTATTTTTATTTTTTGGGTTCTTCGGTCATGGTAAGCTCCAGGACTGCTTTTGGTATGCCCTTAAAAACAGAGGCGTCACGTCTGGGGGGTTAAGCACCCTATCTCAGCTTCCCCAGGACAGGCTGGTGGTACACCCCATCAGGCTTCATGCCCCCCCCCCACCCCCCCACACAGACGCAACAATGGCTCAGGGCCTTTACGTTCTCCTTTAAACTCAGATATCCAGCGCCCTCTCACATGTACAGGAAAGCACTCAGAGGCTCTGAAGCTGAGCTTTTTTGGGACGAAATAAACAGATTAACTCCCATTTTGGTTTGAACTACCAGAGTAGGTCTGTTGGTCCGTACCTAGCCCAGTGACAAGCTTTTCTATGCTTACGGCCGTGTGGAGGAGTTGCTACATGTGGCTGACTTGACATTTAAAACATATTTATTATTAGTATTTACCTTCCCTGGCTGTCCGCTCACTCAAGGATTTGAGTGTGTTATCCTCTACTCAATTATCAATAGATTTAGAATTCTGTGGGTGCATTAATTTGGCTTTGTGTGTGTGTGTGTGTGTGTGTGTGTGTGTGTGTGTGTGCATGTGGGTTCTCTTCAGTGTTTTCAATCTTCCTTTTGGAGAAAATCCACTGTAAGTGCATCCACACACAGTGACCTGACAAAGATCAGATAAAATGGCCTCTCCCCCATTCCTCCCCCGTCCTCCCCCCTCCTCCCCCGTGCTCACCCCTCACCCCACCTCTCCCAGCCACATTTGTCATGGCCCTGGCTGTCGGAGAGCCGTGATTGGTTGGTTCGGCGGACAGATAGCCGATAGGCCCTGATTAATAGTTGGGGTTCTAGAACTTCCTCATTGATCAACGGGACAGGCTTGGGGCAAGGAGGAGAGGGGGGAGGGGGGGAGGGGGGGAGAGACGGGGGGAGGGAGAAACGGGGGGAGGCAGTGAGAGAGAGAGAAAAACCATGCCCTGTCGCCGTGCAAGTACTGGTTGATACCAAGATTGGTTCTATCAGAATGTGTGTGGGTGTGTTGGAGTTCAACAAGGAAAACAACCAGAAAGGAAACGTGTGTGTGTGTGTGTGTGTGTGTGTGTGTGTGTGTGTGTGTGTGTGTTTGCTGTTTTTAATTTGCTGGCACAGGATACTTTGATGCAAAAAAAAGTAACGTCTTGTAGCGTCTGATTGGTCAGATGACAAGCATCAATAATAACAACGTAATAGACGAATGTGCCTTTAACCAATCACATTGAGAGGGGACATGACAAGCATTAATAATAATTAATTAATTAATATCAATCAACGTAACAGACCAATGAGACTTCTGCCTTTAACCTTTATTAACCAATAACATTCTGTCATTGCACTGTGCCCAGGTATTTATTAAAACTGAAAACAAACATGCAAAAAAAGACTACTTTAAAACATGCCTTCTTTTTATGTCTGTAGGCTAAACGTTCTCTCTCTCTGTCTCTGTCTCTGTGTAAACTGTTTATGTGTTTATGTGTGTGTGTGTGTGTGTGTGTGTTAGTGGTTATCCTTTGAATAAGAAAGCATGCTGTTATGGAGGAAAAAAACAGACTGACCCACTTGGACAGCAGCCAACATTCAAGAGGACAGAACAAGTGTGTGTGTGCGTGCGTGGGTGTGCGTGTGTGTGTGTGTGTCTGTCCTGAAACGAGTTTCCGACAAGACTGAATAGAATAGTTGAATGTCTTAGGTCTTTACAACTAATGTGTTAATATCGAATGTCTTTGACATCATGGGTGTGTTGCGTCACACATCATCTATTGGAGCTCTATGCGGCCCTGTCTGTGTGAAATGTGTGTGTGTGTGTGTCCTCCTGCCGTTTGGGCCAGCCCCTTGATGATTGATGATCTCCACTCCCCTAGGGTCAGCTGGGGTCATGACCTCCCTATGCTGACCCCCCTACTGAGAAGGTCAATCACATACACACACACACACACACACACACACACACACACACATCTTCCACACCACACAGGGAGAAACAGATGGCCCCAGGACAACTGGCTCTTCCTCACCTCTCTCTCTCTCTCTTTCTCTCTCTCTCTCTCTCTCTCTCTCTCTCTCTCTTTCTCTCTCTCATTCACCCAAACTAACATTCACCCAAATTAACAGACACACACACACGCTCGCTTGCTCACGGAAAAGTCTTCACCGCACGTTGAATATCGTAAATATTACCTTGCGTGCACATGATGCAGCCCACATAACTGGTAAACATGTACATTCTAAAAGACACAAACTCAATGGGTAACTTCTTTTTGTATTTTCTTTTTCTGAACCGAGACGCTGCTTCTACCCCTGTTGAGGGATAAGGCAAGGCTGCCCCCTGGTGAACTCAAATCCACCTACTAAAATCGAAGAAGGAGATATTCAATGGTAGCCGCAAAACATTTGCTATTGAGCAAACAGTTGAGAGAATCAGAATTCTTTTTTTATGATTATAATTCACAGATGAGGAAATTATTTATATTTATTTTGGACAGGAAACTGTTACTCTGTGTTGTTAGGAAGTAGGCTTATAATTTATATATTTAAGAATAAATACAACGCAAGGATAAAAGACCACACCGAGCTATAAGCTTTGGAACCCTCCAGAATACAAGCTGTACGGTTAAGAAGCCTCCAGAATACAATCTGTACGGTTAAGAAGCCTCCAGAATACAATCTGCACGATTTAGAACCCTCCAGAATACGAGCTGTACGGTTTAGAACCCTCCAGAATACGAGCTGTACGGTTAGAACCCTCCAGAATACGAGCTGTACGGTTAAGAAGCCTCCAGAATACAATCTGTACGGTTAAGAACCCTCCAGAATACAAGCTGTACGGTTAAGAACCCTCCAGAATACAAGCTGTACGGTTAAGAACCCTCCAGAATACAAGCTGTACGGTTAAAAACCCTCCAGAATACAAGCTGTACGGTTAAGAACCCTCCAGAATACAAGCTGTATGGTTAGAACCCTCCAAAATACAAGCTGTACGGTTAGAACCCTCCAGAATACAAGCTGTACGGTTAAGAACCCTCCAGAATACAAGCTGTACGGTTAAGAACCCTCCAGAATACAAGCTGTACGGTTAAAAACCCTCCAGAATACAAGCTGTACGGTTAAGAACCCTCCAGAATACAAGCTGTACGGTTAAGAACCCTCCAGAATACAAGCTGTATGGTTAGAACCCTCCAGAAAAAGAGCTGTACGG
This sequence comes from Aplochiton taeniatus, assembly GCA_017639675.1. Taxonomy (NCBI): domain Eukaryota; kingdom Metazoa; phylum Chordata; class Actinopteri; order Galaxiiformes; family Galaxiidae; genus Aplochiton; species Aplochiton taeniatus. The sequence goes on from CM030182.1 coordinate 16,162,866, forward strand.
TTTAGAACCCTCCAGAATACAAGCTGTATGGTTAGAACCCTCCAGAAAAAGAGCTGTACGGTTTAGAACCCTCCAGAATACGTGGGATAGGATACCAGGTCCATGTTCCTTCCACAAAGAGTGGCGTGAAGCCAGGTGAAGAGATATTCAGGATAACCTCAGGATACAAGTTACAGATAGCTGATATTTAACTGTGTTGCTTAGTATTGTGTTCCCATATTTAAATAGACTCCTTGAGTTAAGATTTAATTCTCACATAATGCACGGAAATGGACTGAAAAAAGATATTTACTGAAAGATACTAAATCAAACTAAAAGCAAGGCTAAAAGCAAAAGATAACACTCATATCCTTACACACAGAGTAATTTAATAAAACTCATAACAAATAGTGACATGGATTTCAAAAGACACACAGCGTTCCTACACAGTTTACTAATCATTAATAACATATCATAACTATGTTTGTCATCATTTAGGCTGTAAGGAGGAAGGACCACCCACAATGTTCCCTCTCCAAAAACAACACAGCACTACAATCATAATGATAATAACAATAATAACACAGTTACTGTATATAACACAAATGTACGTTCATTGAAATGCTACCATTTTGTAGACTTTTAAAAGCCGTTAGCTGATATAGAAACCAAAGAATCACAAAGATGGAGTCTCCTTTATCCTCCAACAGGAGTATCCATGGTACCACCACTTCTAAACCATCACAAAGATGGAGTCTCCTCTGTCCTCCACCAGGAGTATCCGTGGTACCACCACGTCTAGATGTGCTCCTGCTGGAGTGGACCGAGGACACTAACCCTCTCTTCTCCTATTGACCCCCTACGGCCCTCTAAGGAGCGTCTCATGGTTTCAATCTGAGAAGCTAATTGGCTACTCATGTGTGCTGGGTATGAATAATAAAACACGTCATGTCTTGACTGCCAGTTGAGATGTGTGGGTGACTCTCATCCGATCTGTGTGCTGGACGCATGTTAGCGTTCTGTTGACGATGAGCACAGAGGCCAGGGAGAGAGTGGAACTTCCTCCTCAAAGGTCAAAGGTCACACGACGTTTCCCCAGGTCGCGTTCTTCAGCCACAGGGCCACCTGGGTCTCCATCGCCTGAAGGACGGGAAAACCAAAACACTTTTTTTTTGGAAACATTAACAAATGTAGAAGATTTTCATCTCAAATAAATAGTTATTTAAGGTTCATGAATTTAAGATGAAAAAAATGTGTCTATAAATAATGTAACATCACTGATAATCTTGTCCGTGTATAAAGTAATAACAGAAATAGTAATGTACTGTTTATAGATAATGCTATAACAGCAATAGTAATGTAGTGTTTATAAATAATGTAATAACATCAATAGTATTGTACTGTTTATAGATAATGTAATAACATCAATAGATAATGTAATAACATCAATAGTATTGTACTGTTTATAGATAATGTAATAACATCAATAGATAATGTAATAACATCGATAGTAATGTACTGTTATAGATTATATAATAACATCAATAGTAATGTACTGTTTATAGATAATGTAATAACAGAAATAGTAATGTACTGTTATAGATTTTGTAATAACATCAATAGTAATGTACTGTTTATAGATAATATAATAACAGCATCAGTAATGCACTGTCAGTAGATCATGTAATAACAGCAATAGCAATGTACTGTTTATAGATAATGTAATAACAGCATTAGTAATGTACTGTCAGTAGATAATGTAATAACAGCATTAGTAATGTACTGTTTATAGATAATGTAATAACAGCATTAGTAATGTACTGTCAGTAGATCATGTAATAACAGCATTAGTAATGTACTGTCAGTAGATAATGTAATAATAGCATTAGTAATGTAATAACAGTATTAGTAATGTACTGTCAGTAGATAATGTATAACAGCATTAGTAATGTACATTCAGTAGATAATGTAATAACAGCATTAGTAATGTACTGCAATGTAATATAATGTAATGGTGGTGTGGAGACAGCTCACCCCTCTGGCCTCCCTCAGTTCAGGACGGTCAGCTGAGGTCTCAGGACTCATGTCCGCACAGTGGGCAGAGTTTTTAACAAACACCGTCTGCTCCTTGTCCTCCTGCGCCGCGCCCTTACTGAGCACGCTCAGCTCCTGCCAAGGGTCGACGCCACCTGGGAGAGATAAATAAAATGGGAGGAGACATTGGAGAGCGATGGAAGGAGGGAGTGAGCGAGGGATGGATGAATAGATTTAGGGAGAGATAGAAAGATGGATGGATGGAAGAGGCAGAAACATAAAAGAAGGGATGGATGGAATTACCGAAGGACTTACAGGACCCTCCCTGTGTGTGTGTGTGTGTGTGTGTGTGTGTGTGTGTGTGTGTGTACTGTCCTTACCATTGACGTACAGAACCCTGTTTGAGTTTGGGTGTGTGCGTAAGTGTGTGTGACCACAGTCCTCACCGTTGATGTAGAGGACCAAGTGTGTGTGTGTGTGTGTGTGTGTGTGTGTGTGTGACCACAGTCCTCACCGTTGACGTAGAGGACCCTGTGTGTGTGAGGGTGGTCTCCTCCATAGTAGTTGTTTGTGAAGGTGATG
>CM030182.1:16170460-16212960 GCA_017639675.1 Aplochiton taeniatus
CAACACCTCATCTTTGGCTTTGTGAAGCTGAAGATCACGGGCGCGCTTCTTGATTTTCCACAGAAGCCGCCCTGTTGTCAGTCAAATGAACTATAATTTATTAGGATATCAATAGTAGAGCAGTATTATTTGAACTTTGACCGTATCCCTAAACCCTCATTAAAAAGCTTTTCGCACTTGGTTAATGGTCAAACATGGAGTGCATGTGCGTCTGATGCGCGTCCTTTGGAAATGTCAGACTCAGCGCACACACAGGCCAAACTTAAAAGTAATTTGAACACATTTCAGATTCACCTTTGGGCCTCAAAATATGTGCCCACTTCATATGATTAAATATTTCTTGCAACAGAGACGTGCTAGCTTATCCGCATTCAATGGAATTGATGATAACTGCATCACGAGCTATCTCGTAACGTTAACTTCTTATCATCAGGATGACGTTTTTATTTGCTGCCCTGCTGATGAACTTATAGGCCAAATTCAGAATATACAGGTTAACATTTAACTGACTTGGCATAAATGTTGCCCTCATCTACTAACAATTTATTAATAAAACTAAAGTAAAGCAACTGAGTATATCCATTTGAAAAACAGGTCATTTGTTTCTAAAATCCACTCACCAGAATGGACGGCGTTCACGAAGAGTAGAAGAACCACACAGCGGGCTGCAGACAAAAACATTTTCTCCAAGTAAATAACCTAGTTAGTCATGGTACCCCACTACCCGAGCAGGTAAATGACGCCTTCCAATAGAGAAAATCACTTAAAAAAGCGGCGCTGAACTCTTTCTTCTACCTGTTGATAACCGCTGATATGTAGGCTATAGTTACTGCTGTAAAGAAAGGAGAAAGGGCCTTTTAAAGATCATCGCCGCCACATCGTGGTAACCAATCCTGCAGCATAATTATAGTGAACCATTGAACCTTATCGGAAGACGCGGAGCGGAAGAGACAGAAAACGAACCGCGGTGCCAGTGAAGCGAACATGAGCATAAGCTTGGTAGAACAAAAAATGCTGCTGACACAATCTATATTATATGACTTTCGATCTAGCAACAGTGGCCGAAACAACACACAAAACCTGGAAAGCCAACCATAAAAGTCATGAGCATTTTTTTGAATCAACGTTTTGTTATTTATTGTTTAAAAACATTCATAATGAGGACATTTATAAATGTACAAAAGAGGCTATATCATTCTAAACATACAGCTTCACCAGACATGGACTTGTCCATTGAAAATATTTATTTGTTAGACTTCTGGACAAGGCTGTAATGGTTGTCTGGGAAACTAGCCCTGGAAGTCACAGCATTGGCTTACAAATCAGATCTGGTTTTGGTGATTTGATTAACCTAAAGGCAACCAACACAGTAATATACAGTAAACACACATTTCTGCTGATTCAGATATAGTCACTTTCCCACCACTGTGCTGAACCACTCAGAACTGTACTGTGCTGGCCTGGCCTGGTTTGGACTGAGGTATAAGTACATACATTTAACAGAAATACACTTGACCAGCACCACACAGGTATAGTATGTCAGTTTCAGAACAGAGTAACGCTCCAGACAATCAAGATGGGAAATATTAAGTCTCAGCCTAAATAGCGACATGTAGCTTTGGCTAAATCAACAGCCCAAACATGGGCACTGTTTTAAAACAGAAAATAAATTATTAATATTTCTTAGTAGTTTGATGTTTCATTGCAAAAGTAGCCCATGGGTTTTCTAATTCTATCTTGGTTCTGAGAGGAAGGCAACATTTTTGAGAGTCCATTGCTCTCATAGTTTTGAGAAGGGCACTGTCTTGGGGCTCTTCTTCTCCATGGCCGCACTGGCAGATTTCATCACGTCCTCTGTCTGCAGCATGCTCATGTTCCACGTTGCCTGACCACAGAAGAAGAGACAGCGTCATCAGACCTCTCTCTTTCTCTCTCTCTCTCTCTCTCTCTCTCTCTCTCTCTCTCTCTCTCTCTCTCTCTCTCTCTCTCTCTCTCTCTCTCTCTCTCTCTCTCTCTCTCTCTCTCTCTCTCTCTCTCTCTCTCTCTCTCTCTCTCTCTCTCTCTCTCTCTCTCTCTCTCTCTCTCTCTCTCTCTCTCTCTCTCTCTCTCTCTCTCTCTCTCTCTCTCTCTCTCTCATTGAAACAGAAATACAAAGAGCAAGACAAAATATGAGGGAACACTTTTCTGCAGTAGTTGTACTAGTATCTTTAGAGTATTAGAGAGTATTAATACTCTCAGCCATGTAGTGGAGTCCCTCAGTCACACTGTTAACCAGTGTTGTGTACTAGTATCTTTAGAGTATTAATACTCTCACCATGTAGTGGAGTCCCTCTGTTAACCAGTGTTGTGTCCTAGTATTATTAGAGTATTAGAGAGCATTAGAGTATTAATACTCTCACCATGTAGTGGAGTCCCTCTGTCACACTGTTAACCAGTTTTGTGTTCTAGTATTATTAGAGTATTAGAGAGTAATAATACTCTCACCATGTAGTGGAGTCCCTCAGTCACACTGTGGTCTCTGGAGTACACCAGGTTCACTTTGGTTCCCTGGACGGCGATGGGGCTGCGGCCGGCGATCTCCCCGGCCATCTCCAGAGCTGCCGCCATCAGGGCCTCCTTATCGGCAAACACACGGCTACGGGGAGACACACACACACACACACACACACACACACACACACACACACACACACACACACACACACACACACACACACACACACACACACACACACACACACACACACACACACACACACACACACACACACACACACACACACACCGTCTGATTAAATCCATGAAAGCTCCAAAGTCCCGCCTCTTCATACATCCACGCTCATATTTCAGTCACTATTTCCAGACCCGGGCGTACACTGTGTATCCTATCCTAAGCCGATACAGTACCTGACCAGTCCACTACTCACGCTCTCGCTCTCACGCTCTCACACACACACACACACACACACACACACACACACACACACACACACAGCCACACACAACCACACACAACCACACACAACCACACACAACCACACACAACCACACAGAAGACTGTCTCGATGTTTAAGCTAGTGAGCTGATACGGGTACCTGACCAGTCCACTGCTCTTGGCCTCATCAGCAAACATCTTCCTTGCTGTCAGAGCTAGCTCGTTCACCAGACTGGACCGAGAGGAGAGGGACGGGAGCAACATGCATGACTGTCAGTTTTCAAAACAAACAAAATGAATCATTTGACTTTCAACGTCAGTTTCCAAAAGAATTCCACTTTAGGTTCTATTGCGGTGGACTTTTTTGGATTGCTGACCTGCGGCTGCCGATGACTTTAGGAAGTCTCTGTAGAGTTCCAACGTCCGCTGCTAGACCGATATCCACTTCCTGTGGTACAAAGAATTGAAATGATTTACGAAAACAAGTTACACAAAGATAGTCTCCACACACTATCACTTGGATGCAACAAATACGTTTTCATAGACAAATTTGTGCCAGAGCTAATACTTTTCTACATCCCGCTACTAGGGGGATAAAAAACGCTTTGGATGCTAGGAACACCTACCTTAACTTGGAACCAAGCATCCTGGGTACACAGGCGAATATCACAGGCTGTGATCAGATCCACACCTGACACACAAACACAAACACACACACACACACACACACACACACAATATTGGAAACTTACGTTTTAAGTTTTACGTACTTACTTAGACTGATGTTACACACATGGAATTGTAAACTCAAAACAAACATCAAATGACAAAGTGTGGTTTCACCCTGACTCCTTAGTCCAGTGCTGTTGTTATATCACTCAATAAGGAGCAAGAAAGCTGCAGTATATTAACTGTTACAATATAATACAATCATAGTAATAAAACGGAAGTATATTAACTGTTATAATATAATACAATCATAGTAATAAAACTGAAGTGTATTAAATGTTATAATATAATACTATCATAGTAATAAAGACGTAGTGTACATTTTCTTTATCAGCCGCACCTTGGAATGGAAAAACAGAGATATAACGTGTTCTATCTTTATGACGTGGTGTCCATAGAGACATAACATGTGATCTATCTTTATGGTGCGGTGTCCATAGAGACATAACATGTGTTCTATCTTTATGACGTGGTGTCCATAGAGATATAACATGTGTTCTATCTTTATGGTGCGGTGTCCACAGAGACATAACATGTGTTCTATCTTTATGGTGTGGTGTCCATAGAGATATAACATGTGTTCTATCTTTATGACATGGTGTCCATAGAGATATAACATGTGTTCTATCTTTATGGTGTGGTGTCATACTAACATATTAACTTGCGTGTATGTTTGTGTTAACCTCACCTCCGCCAATGCAGGCTCCATGGACTGCCACCACCACCGGCTTTGGGCACTGAGGAGACAGAGGAGGGGTTAAAGGTCAAGGCCTGGAAGTCCTACGCTGATATTAGAGAAGGTCATCACGAGCAGGAAAAATGATGTTAGACTTCCATTAAGATTCCACTTCAACTTACGCACGCACGCACGCACGCACGGACGGACGCTCGCACACACACACACACACACACACACACACACACACACACACACACACAGACTCTCTTCTAAGCTCACTATAGTGCGTACCCCCCTATAAACAGTGAAGGTCTACCACCCACACACACACACACATACACTTCCTTGGTAGATCACTTCATAGTGTAGGTTACTCTGAACCGGACACAGACTGATCAATCCTCTCTATAACAATGAAGGTCTACCATACTGACGCACACGCGCACACACGCACGCACGCGCACACACCCTCTCAATGACAGTGAAGGTCTCCTGGTACTTGGCGATGATGGTTCTGAGGTTCCAGGATCTCCTGGCCATGTCGTCTCCCAAGGGCTGGAGCACGTCACTGGCCATGTCCATCAGGTCGATACCTGGACAGGTATACACGCGTATATATACACACACACACACACACACACACACACACGCGCGCACGCACGCACAACCACGTACGTATGTACAGACAGACTATTTTTTGTTTGACTATATTTGCCAAACTGTATCTCCATCCTCAAGGGTTTGTGAGTATTTAGCAGTTAGTTAATGAGTAACTGACAGACTAAATGGATCATTGATTTAATCACAGCCTTATTACTGAAAATGTTATGGTCGTCGTTTTGTTGACAACCTAACCTACCGGCGGTAAACATCTTTCCGGCTCCAGACACCACCACCACTCTGCAGTCTGGGTCTTCTGCTATCTGGGTGAAGCAGTCCACCATCTCACTGAAGGCCGGGAGACAGAGAGAGAAAAGAGGGAAAAGGAGGAATTTATAACCGGAAGTAATCAGAGGCACAAAGACAAAGAGTCTGCAAAGTCTAGGATAGAGGTCAAAATTATAATTCGAGAAAAAAAGGCTACATTTTGGGATTAGTCCTGAAAGAAAATAGGCTACATATTGGAACTGGTCCTAAGGGGAAATAGGCAACATATTGAGGTTGGTCCTAAGGGGAAATAGGCAACATATTGGGGTTGGTCCTAAGAGGAAATAGGTTACATATTGAGGTTGGTCCTAAGGGGAAATAGGCTACACACTGGGGTTGGTCCTATGAGGAAATAGGTTACATATTGAGGTTGGTCCTAAGGGGAAATAGGCTACACACTGGGGTTGGTCCTAAGTGGAAATAGGCTACATATTGGGGTTGGTCCTAAGGGGAAATAGGTTTCATATTGGGGTTGGTCCTGAGGGGGAAATGGGGCTACGCATTGGGACTGGTCCTGAATGCAGGTGCCCACCTCCAAAAGGCCTTGTTCATGGCGTTACGTTTCTCCGGACGGTGCAGCTCTACGTGGGTGATGCAGTCGGCGGGGTGGCTGATGGAGAGGGTGGTGAAGGGAGGGGAGGGAGCTGCGGACGACAAGGACCTCATGGCGACGTTTGCGCCTTGGAGACAGGCAGCCTTGCCTAAGCAAGGAGAGAGAGAGAGAGAGAGAGAGAGAGAGAGAGAGAGAGAGAGAGAGAGGGTGGCAGACAGAGCCACAGAGGGAGGACAAGGTGGAGCGAACAAAAGAGAAAGAAAATAGTCGATTCAAAACAGGGGAAGAGGAATGATCAAGCAGCTTACAGAAAAGAATAAAGTCAAAAGGGATAGGATATGAGACAGAAGCAGAAATTGAAGATGAAAGGAGTGTCATCACAAAACACAGAGAGCATATTGTCATTTTAAGGTAAAAAAATATCACATTTAAAAACATTTCCGTATTACTGAATATAAGAAAACTGTTAATATAACACCATCCTATATTGACCATTCCTCCCCCGTATTGCATATGTGCCCTTTCACTCCTACGACCTTTCACCTAGAAAGACACTAGGCCTATTTCAAGTGAACCCATATGCAATGTGCATTTAGTATATATAAGTTAGGCCTAGTAGAGGTTAGCAAGCCTGTCATAGGCTACACAACGCATTATTCTAAAAATCCACATTTAGCTGTGCTCGGACACCACAGCACATCTGCTGTAAATGTAGCTGTGGAAGTTGGAACCAAAATACGGGTCTGAGATATGAAATGCTGCCGTTGTTGATGTTGCCGCTATCTGAGATGGAGCGCTCCATAAAAAATATCCACGAATGAACGTTATGTATAGGTTTTACGGATAACGAACAAAGTTGGAGACTAAAGTTAACTTACCTTTCGTGACGGCGGATCTGACAATAAATGACAGCATTGCCCTTTCACCGATTTGTTTCAGTGGCGATAAGACGATTTCCTGGCAAGGTGATCTTCCCACGAGCAAAGCCTTTGCTCAACAACTATGGCGAGGGTAAATGAGAATGTGTAAATGCAACCCGATCAGATCTCAACAATAAGTTAAATTAAAGTCTGGGACAACACATTAAAACATGCACAACCGTGGCTAGTGACTAGCATGACCAGACTGACAATATTGTATGCAACTACGGTGTCCGGGAAGAGTCAATTATTCGCTCATCCCATAGGGCCCGGTAGGTATGCAAGTCTGACAAAAAGCAGTTAAAGTAAGTTTCAGGGCAGATCCATAAACAATGTACATATTCAGCTTCACTAACGGAACAAAACTATGGTTTTCTATTTGATCGCCCAATTAATTGAGGCATGTATCAATAACTTTTCACTTTTCCGACGTAGCCTAGTATTAAGTATTTTCATTTTATAAAGAGTTCGTAGTTGTTGATATTTTAAGTCTCATTTTGGTTTTAATTCGGCATTTATCTTCGTGGGATATCAATTGCCCTGTGCCGGTATCGAGGCAGATGCTAGGCAAGACTTTCAAGGTGTAGGACATCTATCCTAAGAGACATTTACAACTGATTCTACGCTGATGAGGACTTCGAAGAGAAAATTGAAACAGATCGTTTTTTTAGATACCCACAAGAGGGAAATGTTAACATAAGCCATACAAGGTAACTTCAAATTGATTATTTTAATGTTTTTCTTACAACAAAAGACACTCTCCTTCTACATAAACGGAAGTCGCAGTACTAAGTAGGCAGCGATAAAAAATAAAATAAAACAATTTGAACATGGGAGAGTTAATAGGTTTCATAAACAATAGTTGTACAAAAAAAGCATGTTTCCATAGTCACTTATCATCATCATCAACCTGGGCATAAAAACTTATTTTTTGAAATCTCAATTCTCACCACACTTTCATCTGTTGAATCAGCTTAATAATATGAAAAGTATAAGGAACATTGTGTTACAACTGCGAGTGAAAGATACAAAAAAACACCCTATCAACAAGATGGGGGCCAAATAGCACTTTGAATTCCACTCAGATTAATGTTAAGAGTTTGAATGTTTGCTGTAGTACCAGATGAGTCTGTACTTTTATCATAATTCAACTGGTACCATTGCTTCTGGCTAGTTTAAATCGGTTAGAGAAGTATTTGGATGGAATTAAAAAAAGCTATTTAGTGACCCCTGGTCTGTATTGAATGGTCAGTATTGACTAAGTACAAGGTGAAATTTGTTGCCGTGGAGATGAAGATTCCACCAGGTCACGTGACCATCATCTCAGTGAGGGGAGGAGCCTGCTCAGTTGGCATGCTGCACAGTGGAGAAGCACAACTTGAGGGTGTAGGGGTATGGACCCGCTGTAGAGAGAGCAATCAAAGCATTAGTCCAAAGATATTTCCTCGCTGGCAAAGATTCTCCCTCTCAAAAAAAACAAATACATTTGATTTTGTTTGTTCAAATAAATGAAACTATTTTGGTCCCCTTTTTCCTATTTTGAAGTTTGAATTTCTAGGAAAAAACATTTACTACACCTCCTGGAGGATATCATAAATCAAATGCTCAGAGAGAAGGTGCAATCTATATGAGCAACCTGGGCCCTGTATTCAGCTTTTCAAAAATCTAGGGAAGCCCGCCTGATACTAACCAATCAGGAGAGTTTCGGCAAGGAGGCACTGCTACCTGCCTGTCAATCACCTCGCGTCACAATGGAATTTTGGAAGGCACAACGAAAATATTGAAGGATTGGAGGGGCCAAAGAAAGGAGGTTGGCATTTTTGATTGAGCGTTTGGATTCAAATTTGTGCAATTTTCCCACACTTCTCTAGACTTCCATACTGCACCTTTAATACAAGCAGCTTTCTTTAACAGAAAGACTTATACAAGAACTTTATGAGTCATGCCGTAGTGGCTTGTGGAGGAGTGTGCATGTACGTACTAGAGTTTTTCATCTGATAGTGGTTAATCATAGCAAGAGCTTCCATGGCATCATTAATGGACTCCCACTCCAGCAGGCCCGACGAGCTGCGCTCACTGGGTGCCGCGCCACCTGGTGGACAGACACAAACCACACTGTGACTTACTAAACACACACACACACACACACACACACACACACACACACTGCCTTGAAGTTTCTCACTGGGAGCATTAGCACCGCCTTGTGGCTGACACACAACTACCGTTTCTCACAAGACAAGTGTCCCGAGTTTGGGATTTTCCTGCCAAACACCTTTAATTTATAACCTTTTCCTAAACATAATAAACTTAAGTTAAGACAGATACATTTTCTAGGCTTAAGACTTGTCTGGGCTGGAACCGCATGGGGTTCAAAGGTCACTGGCCTCCGCCTCAGCCAGTTAATACTAACTCTTGCCTGTGAACAGTTTGATGTTGAGGGGGCTTTTCACGCCGAGCTCATCGCAGATCTGGAGAAAAAAAAAAACATGGAGGGCACACTGTTAAACTAACGCTCTTGGCAAACCATTTATTGTTATATTCAAGCCTTTAATAATAATAATAATAATAATGTTATAATCATCAGGGTCAATACTGAAATACTATTAATAAACTATATTAAAATTAAAATGGCCGACTACACGGCTCAATGTTTGCCTACCTGAGAGAAGATTTCCACAGAGGCGTCGGGCTGCGCGTTGAAGAAGTGCAGCACGTTGCTGGGATGCTGGATGCGGTTCTTGGCTGCCTGCTCCGGCGACGTGAAGCGGTTGTTACGGGAACCGTGGAAGTCCTTGAAGCTGGAGGAGCCGTCTTCCAGCTCGTAAGACTGGCCGGGCATGATGGCCTGCTGCTTCGATACGCTGGGCGGAAAGAAAGAGAGAACCAACGGAGAGATGAGGGGCGGAAAGAAAGAGAGAACCACCGGAGAGATGAGGGGCAGAAAGGGGGAAGACGGAAGAAAAGATGAATATAGAAAATGAAAACACAGGCCTTTCCAAAAATGTGACTTTCATGTCTCCTTTAGCCTTCTCTTTCCCTCAGGTTACTAGGGCAGTGAAGAGCAGAGGGTGATGGATGATTTCAACGTACCACACGTTGAGTTTCTGTCCGAACAGGAAGTTGTTGTTGAGGTGAGTGATGGCTCTGTCCACAGCGTAGCAGTCTCCCATCTCCACCATGGCCGCACCCGGCTTACTCTTCATGAACTTCACCTGAGAAAACACACACACACACACACACACACACACACACACACACACACACACACACACACACACACACACTCTCGTTAATACAACAGTCAGCCGTTAACGGCAACACAGGGTTCCTGGGCAATCCCAATCTGTCAAGTGATTTACTGTCTTAACGTGTTAAATGATCTCTGAAATAATACCAATCAAAACAACAAACAACTAAATATATTATAGGGTGTGTACACACACACACGGTAACGAAACTAAAGGGACAGCCCAACAAATATCTCCCTGGCCCCTCACCCGCTCCACGTTGCCGTAGAGACAGAAGACGTTGAAGACTCTGTCGGCGTTCATCTTGACGGGGTCCAGGCCGTACACCATGACGACGGGAGACTCAGCATGGGCGCCGTACTCCCCAGGGGGTGGGGGAGGGGGGCCGTAGCCTGGGCCCGCCCCGTAGCTCCGCCCACCGCGGCCCCTCATCGGAGGGCCCATGCGACGGCCCTCGTAGGGAGGGGCCCCGTAGCTCTCGTCGTAGCCGTGGTAACCTCCCTGGGGGCCTCCTGGGGGAGGCAACAGATGGCGCGGGGACTCAGAACACGACGCAAACGGCAAACAGTTGGAAAGCGTTGTTGAGTTTATGTTGGTGGCCACTAAACGTTGAAGTGACAAATAGCCCTTAACACACAATAATACAGATGTAAATAGCAAGTCACATAACACTCGGCTATTCAGCACAGCTTAGTTGCCAGTGTGTGTGTGGGGAGGGGATCCATTTACATTTCAAATTTTAAGAAGAGCTATCCCATTATTTCTATCAAGGTTCCAATAAGACACCACAAATAAAGTATAAAAAGGTAACCAAGAGGTTAACCGGCTGCGGATTCAATGAATCATTTTTTCATATTTAAGGTCAATTTGAAATGTCGACATCGTGTGGACGCACTCGCGCAGTGCAAGTGTGAACACACGCAAGACACCAGAGAAAGGAAGAAAGAGAGGGAAAGTGTGTGTGTGTGTGTGTGTGTGTGTTCCTAGGGGGCGCGTGAGGCTTACCGTACTCTGGAGGGTGGTCCCCTAGCAGAGCCGGCTGTCTCTGGCGCTTGTTGGGGTTGGCATTCACATCTGAGAACAGGAGGATGGAGGGATGGAAGGAAGGCAGGAAGGAGAGAGAGCGAGAAGAGCGTAAGCAGAAACATGACGAGAAGCAACACAAATGGATTAGAACAATTCTAGACGGCACGCCCTTTTAAATCCCTGGATTATTGCAACACGTAAACCCTAGAGAGTCTAGATGATATGGTGGCCCTCATAGACGTGAGATCTAGACAGGACGAATCTGTCCATCCATCCATCACATCGGGAAGCTTTGATTTCTAGACCCTGTTAAGGGCTGGTCTAGATAGATACGGGAGCCCCTCCCCCACACAGACAGGCTGTAACTGGTTTGGAAAGCATAATTGTTGGCCGGAAAATTAACACCGACACATTTGGGTATTGCTGAGTTTCATACGAGTTTAGAAATCACAAGAAACTGATACAAAAGGGAAAGGAGCAAAATAAGACAATCCCATCAATAACTACTTGTGAGGAAGAGCAGCTAACATTTGAACAACTAATTAACATACACTGATAGATTAGGCATCGCAACAAAAGCACAGCTGTGGCAGAGACAGGAAATGGTGGAATAATGGAAGGAACCAGAACAGACTAGTAGAGATTAAAACCAACACACACCTGCGTTGCTGCCATTGCCATCTGCGTCACCATCTGTAGCGGTACATAAAAATCACACACGCAGACACACACACACACACACACACACACACACACACACGATCAGAACTCAGGGCCAGCTTCATAAAACATCCCAACACATGATCTTGGTGAGCCAGTGAGCGACAGACAGCACTGTAAATCAAAGGGACAGCAGAATGGAGGCAGTCACCTGAGCCCTGAGGCGGCTGGCTGTCCTCATCTGGACAGTAAAGGGACAATGCCAACAGTTACAACACATTCACACTGCCAGCGTCTACATGGGGCCGCGGTTGCTAGGTAACGCGGCGGTGAAGGCTAGCGGGCTGAGGGAGTAGAGAAAGATGGCGGGGATAGGGTGTGCGATTCAGAAATTCAAAGAGTCTGACTATGGTTTGGAGTTCTAATTTAATTATGGAAGGGTTGAGGGATTTCCTTATTCTCACGTAGAATAAAAAAAAAAAAAAGAATATGTTATCAGCATTTTTTAAATGTATTTATCTGCAGATATACTTGACGATCTTGGATGAATCCAATGACCTACCTGCTGATAAAAAGGATTGTCTGCTAGGTATGGGACGACACAGAAGAACACAAGCATTTAAAGGCCTTACACTACCAACCATTGGGATTCTAACCTGACTGCCTCGGTTAGAAGCTATGACTGAAGAGAGGTTCATTTCAACATTGACAGAACAAAAACGATATGACTCAGCGGGGGGGGGGGGGGGGTCGCACAAGGTTTGTCTTAAGACGATGTGGCCTGAGTAACAAGACTGGCCGTAGAAAAGCACCGCACAGAGCTAGCCTTTTTCACAGACTAATAGAAACAGACAGAGAGAGAGAGAGAGAGAGAGACAGAGAGAGAGAGAGAGAGAGAGAGAGAGAGAGGACACAGAACTTTATCACCACCATTTTGTATAACCAATAAATAACCGTCCATTGAAAGACAGAGGTAATAACAAAATAAAGACATGATCATTACAAACAGAGAATTCCTGTTTCGATAACAAGAAAAGGGAACCTAAAATGGAGTCCCCCTTCAAAGAGAAAGGCATTATCGGTTAGGCCTGTGTGGAGTTAAGATGGAGACACGGGTTGGTTTGCGTGTTGAAGTTGGGAGTGGTGTGTGGTTGGTTCTCTGTGGGTGGTGGTGGCGGGGGAGCTCTGTTTTACTTACTGCCAAACACAGGGGAACGGGGAGAGACACGTGCAGTAGCCTGGCAGTCTTAGGGGGTCCACCACTCCACTCCACCTCTTCCACTTTCCATGTTTTCCACCCCATCACTCATTATGGATATCATTCCTCCTTGTTTTGGAAATAGCACGTTCTCTCTCTCTCTCTCTCTCTCTCTTCGGATCTCGGCATCATTTTTCCACCCGGTTAAAAAGATTCCCGTGGTCACGTCGATTCCAGACATCCCAACTTCCGTTTGCGGGAGAGTGCTCTTGCTCCGCAGGTAGAGCTGCTGCTTAGGCTGACTAGTGGGCACATTTCAGATTGGGAAGTCCCTTAAGGTCCTCCAGCCCTGCATTACATGGAAGGTGTTACACAGATGCTCAAAAGACTTCAAAACGCTTACAGAAAAGAAAAAAAGTGGCACTTAGGAAAGGAGGAGGGCTGCTAATAGGTAGGAAAGATAGAAAGAGGGGGGAAAGGAGAGATAATAAAAAAGGAGAAGCACAAGAACAACACCTGGACCCCATGAGGATGGTTGGTATTTGAGGAGCAGTGTTTAAAGAGGAAAAATGGGCCTAAAATGAATGCTGGTTTTGAATGTGCGGTCATGTTGTCAGCAGTGTCTTGTCTTCATCAGAAGTGTTCCTCCCAACGTGATTGGCTACTGCCTGACCAATGGTTGTGGTGCAAGTCATCTATTGGATCAGTTGGACAGCATCAGGAAGTGGGGCGCGAATGGTGTTGCTTTGCGGTTGCTTGGAATGGTGTTGTTGCGTTGTTGTGATGCATACCAGAAAGATACTAGGAGGTAGAAAAAGGTCAAAGGTTTTTGGTGACCTCTACCGACTGGTTAGTAGGATCAGTGTGGTTCGCCTGCTGCAGTGAGGTCTCTGTCCCTAGGCTGGAGTTTGTCTCTGTGGTGTCCCCTTTGGCAAAGGGTATCAGTCTGAAAAATCTCTTCTCTTGGTGTCAGCGGTGGGATTTGGTTTTGCGGATGACAAAACTGGAGTGTTGCTGATGGTCTGTCTTTCAATGTGTCAAGCGGGTAGGGAGAAGGGTGGAGAGACCAAGCATAGCTCAGAGCCCAAAGTGCCAACAACCAAGCTCCCCCCTCTCGCCCCATTAAGAAATGTGTTACCAAAAACCCTTGTTGTGTTTGCACCCCTCTTGTACCGCAGCAGAGGGGGGGGGGGGGGGGGGGAATGGTGTCTTCGTGGGTCTGTTGTTGCGTTGCGAAGGAGATGAGGAGAGGTAAAAAGGGGAGGAGGAATCAGTTCTAATCAGTCCTAACAGAGCGTGTTGGATAGGGGGGAAGGAAGCCAGAAGCATGTCCGCCGCCTCCCAGTACAGGACAGGCGAATGATGAAATCAGGATGGTTTGTTTTGTTCCTCATTCAAGAAGTGGATACTTGATGGAGGCAGTGTAGGAAGTAGAGTGCTGTTGTCAGCTACAATGTGTCTGCATCTCCCCCGTTGAGCGGAGATGGGAAAATGTACTGTTGTTGTTGTTTACAGAAACGCAAATATTATTTCCACTTGGCCATCATTTTAAATCGCAACAGAGGCTCAAGAGAGGCACTGAAAGTTCAAGGACAAAGTTAGTGATAGCCAAGTGGAAGGTATTCAGTTTGAATAGCGATGTCAAATTGTCCATTCCCAATGGGACGATGGCCCTCAGTGAAAATCGAGCTGTGCTATCAATTTCAGCCTCAGCCCACAGGGTTAATGTTTTGTTGGATGAACGCGACAACCTGTCAATTCCATTTCTATTCAGTGAACATCAAAGGTTTAAGGGGACAACATTAAATTATAAATAAAATGAATTAACCTGTAGGTAAGATAATGAATAGAAATGGATTTTAACATGTCTGGTACTATCATCAGTCTGTCAGAGGAATGGCAGAGAAATCTAGAATGGTGAGTTTTTAGGCGGACTGGCGGGAACATTGCGACATGCGATCGGATGACCAAAAAAAAAAAAAAAAAAAATGCAGACACCCATTTGAGAAAACTAATTAAAAAGTTGTCCAACGACATTGCACTGGGATAAGATTGGTTAAGTTCAACGATCTATGAATAACAACATGTTATCAGACTAGCATGGGGGGGGGGGGGGGGGGGACACTACAAATCCCTAGAACAATGCTCCTCTGTCTGCTAATCTCTACTTGTTCATGCAAGTCAGAACAAGAATCCGATTGCCATCAAAAATTGGGGGTTTCAAAATACAAAAGTGCCTGTGTCAAGCTGCCCAGACCTCACTCCTTTCAAGTTTCTCTGCCATTCCGGTTACTTTGTGACCGTAACTACTTGACAGCGTCACCAAGAGAGGGCCGAAACACTAGAAAAACCAGACTGAACACTACTGATGTGTTCACCAATGGATAATTATACACCCGACAACTCTTAAAAGCATCGAGGAGATTTCAGATTGGCTAAACCAAAAGACAAAACTCTATATTGATTATTGGGTTCGAGTTCTGTTTTGGAGGCGTTGTCAATGAATGACCAAACCCCACAGTCAATACACACACACTCTACAGTGGCATTAAGGAGGTTTGTTAAGACAGCGTGTGTGTGTGTGTGTGTGTGTGTGTGTGTGTGTGTGTGTGTGTTTACCTGGACTGCCCAGGTTGGGGTTAGTGTAATCCCAGGTGTCCTGGTCGTTTTTGAAAACGTTCAAACGGGTTGGCTGGGAAGGTGAAAGAAACAACACGTTGAATTAAAGACATCGGTTTAGCTTTTTAAATACACACACTAGACCATGGCTGCGTGCGTGCGTGCGTGTGTGTGTGTGTGAGATAAAAAGATGTACCTTGGCATACTCAATCTTGAGGGTGCAACAGCCAGAGTAGATGTCGGCGCCATTGAGTGATGCTTTTGCCCGCTGTGCACTCTGCACCGAGTCAAACGTGGAGGAAAGGTTAAGGAAAAAGTATCCTTAAGAGGACCGGAGGCACAGCCATCTGGTTATGCCCTCAGACACCAACATACCGATAGAATTAAGGGACGACCACCTGTTTGTCATACCGCTCGAAATTCCTTGTTCAAATTCTTCTGCTTACAAGCGTGGCTTTTAGAGTGTGCATGCACCGACTGTTTGCTAACGTTCAAGCTGTCCGTCAAATTGTAGTTGGGGTTTCTCCCATGTTATCCACAACGTCACGGCTTACGAAATGTCAGGCATTCAAAGGGTGTCAGATACGGTTAGGCAACTCTTACAAAAGCTTCTACGTACAGATTATTTCACGAGAAAAAAAGTGAACTACGCCACTGGGATAAGGTCCAAATTCTCCAATCTCCCAAAAGGCAATGTTTTGGAACTACCTTCTGTTTATAGTTAAAACACCATAAATGCTTTTGCTGCTGTGATCAGCAAAACGCTTCGGTCAAGTTTTTGTCAACGCACGCCTACACCAAGGACATTGCTGCCTGGTTTGGGGTACTACAATTCGGCCTTTTGTTTACATCATGTCACAGCAGCGACCCAGGGAAACTAAGAGCAGAGATTCTGGGCTTTCATTGCAGAATTTAAGTTGGGAAGCAACTGGCATAGAGACAGACCACATAGAATGGGAACCTGAAGGACAAAAGCTCTGCTTTCTGATGGGATGCATGAAAGTACTTCCCTTTACCTAACAGAGACGGTAACGGAGAGGAAAACACACACAAAGAGGACTGCAGAGTTGGGTTGTGAACATAAGTGTGTAAAGGATATTCCACCATGGCCTGGACGCCATTCTTCCTGAAGATAACAATCCTCTGGACCGGCCCACAGTTGTTACAGATGGTGTACAGAACGTCCTGTTAAAATACACACAGAAAACAGGCATATTAAGAACACCGAAAGACATGAAAACAGACAGTGTCTATGAAGAGAACAGGTGGAAGCAATAGAGCCTTTATCGTTCCCAGATCAACCATCAAGACTATGATTTACAAGTCAACAACTTTATAGGCCGTTTAGCACAACCCACTTGCCATAAACTGAACCAAAACCCATCCCCATACACCCCCACCCAAACTGGATTATCACTTTTAAATATGAATGAATAATGCAAGGGGGGGGTACATGACAGAGCCTCATGCTACTGTGTAGTTACCGTGGTAATGGGGTAGATGGGGTTCATGATGGTGAGCAGGAGGACGTTGTTCACGCTTCTGGAATCGTCTGGGTCCCCTGGCCGGGAGATCTTCTGGCTGGTGGAGTAGTTGATGAAAGCAGGGTGGCCTGCAATGTACACCTGAAGGCAGATCATCACAGCATCAATTAGAGAGGTTTTAAAATTGCATACGGGACGGTCCTGCTTTTTGAACACACCCTTTCCAATCCAGCCCAAAAAGCAGTTGGATATTGGACACAAGAGTCGCCCCGAACCTGGTTGTCGTTGGCGTACGTGACGGCAGTGGAGGAGCCGTTCATATCCTCGTACTCGACCAACGCCTGGCGCTTCTTGGGCATCACCACCACATAGCTAAGGAGAAGACAATTGAGGCACCGTTAAAGAGTGACAATCTCTATTTTTTTTTTTTTTTTTTTTATAAAACTGGAAGAGAATGAAGCTGTCAAGTGAAACTGTGTAGAGTTACAAGAGAAGAGAACAAATTAATGCAGGTTTGAATCGGGTTGTTAACGTAACAGTTGCTACCGCGCTTAGTAAATAAATACAAGTAGAGACACCGGATTCTTGGCTGCTTCACTTCCTCAGCAAGCAACGCATAAAATGGAACGCATTATCAAAACGAAATGCTTGGTTGTTAGGATTTACAAAAAACACCAAAAATGTGCTCTTAAAAACCATAGCGTACCATCAGCAGCGTCAATGAGAAGATCGCAGACTGAATCGTATTCAGGACCAGGCCGCAGTGGCACATGCCACGGCACTACATGGCACAGCCAAGACAAGCACGATAGCATGAGGTCACGTTCCAGAAAATACAAATAAAAAACACTGTGCAGGCCATGCTACGGTCAGCTATTCTGTGCACTACTAGAATATTGCTCTGAGGTCAGTCAGTGAAAGCTTTGAGGCAATAGTACCCGATTCAAAGAAGCAGATCGTAGTTCGATTATTTTTGAGTGCATCAGACAACACGCTTGTAGAACTCATTCCAAACGTGACCAGAAATGCTGGTATTTCCTTGAAGCTTTCCCAAAAGGAATTCCCTAATGAAATTCCTGGATATGAACCTTTATCGTTCCAAGGAAAACGTTTCAAATATGACAACAAAAACATTTGGGTACAATTGGTCCTGAAACACTAACATGCTTTTAAACGTCTGTCTGGTGACTGTCCCTAGTATCAAGCAGTCTTTCAATGTTTTCTTCCAATTGAGTTCTGAGGTGCTGCTGCTTAGATCAGCTAAACGCTTCGGACAGGTTTTTGTCAATGAACCCCAACACCACAGTGGATGTTGGGGTTCTACAATTCGGCCTTTTGTTTACATCATCTCAAAGCAGCAACCACATGTTCGATCGGAGAACGATCTAAAATTGAAATCTGAAGCTGGAATCCATGCGTTCAAAAAGGCCTCGTCAGCACAAAATAACAAACCAAAATTAAACTGAACAAACGCTAATGCACAAATTCTTAGTGTTGTCTGTCTATCTATGATTAATTCATCCTAAATAGCAAAACGTTTAAATGATTGATTATATGCTAATTGAGCGGCGGGGAAAAAATAAAAATCAACGTCGTGGCTGACTACTACGGAATGGAGCATTGTCGTCTGCCTTAATTACCTGATGGCTCCAAACTCTTGCAGGGCCTCGACCAGGTCAGCCTCGGTAATGCCGTCCACCAAACCTCTGATGTGCACCACCACGGACGGGAGGGTCTTGTGGGGGTCGTCATAGCCCTCCTCAGAGACAGACAGAAACAGGCACTCAACATCCAGCCAGTACATGTATATTTAAACAAAAGACACAGAGGCTACAATGTACAGTATGAGTTGAACAAACGGGCCACTTAAAATAGAGCAACAGGGAAAATATACATAATATCCCACCAGAATCAAAATGTTTGAAAATAACGGGTTACGGGTGCAATCCAATACAAAGACTACACCACAAAATGTGTTGCATAATGTAGAAGCCTATTAAAGATGAACTGATATACCGTAGGCACACAGTTTGTTGTACGAGTTGACGGCAAAATGTAGACCTAGCGTTGTGTAAAGATAACTTATCTGGATTAGGTCACGTTTCCATGCTGTGGGTCGTGTCTATCTAGCTAACGTTAGCAAGCTCGCTAATAAGTTGGGGCGTGCATAAACTTAACAATACAACAGTTAGCAATATAGCTTAGCTGATCAAGCTATCATTAACGTCGGCTTAATCTAGGTAAATTTTTAACGGAAAGTAATAATTTATTTATTTAATTGTGTAATTCTTAAGTTTTGGTTATTTTACATGACATTACACGATGTGCAATAAAGAACCGTAGGTAGGTAGCCACAAAACGTTCAACAGTATCATTTAATTTAAATATGCTAAAAGCGTAGCATGCAATAAAGCTAGGCTACCTTGCCGGATGAACAAAAGCCCGGCGCTCGTTCTACCCAAATCTGGCTTGGCCTTACTTCACCCTACATTCATTCGAACCAAACGGCCTTTTGCAACTATTAAAATACACCCTTTTTATGCGAACCTTGTCTATATAAAGCCAGCAAAAGTTGCGTACCTAGCTACATTACACAATAGTAATTTATTGATGTGCTCTCAGTATGTGATTGAAAGAAAAATCTCCTTATGTAAAACAGACATGGGTAGATTTTGAAAAGCGGCGTCATAACTACTACGCTGCATGAGAGAACACTTGGGCCATGTTTGTACGTAATAAAATATACGTAGCGAAACCAAATTGGTGCATCCGAGTCGTTGTTATACATAATGTAATTGGTGGTCGCATTCATAACAACTTACCGTTGCCATTCCGTCGGTTTTTTGTCTTTTCGTTGCCCTGCCGTCTTCGCTGTAATAACGGCCCGCCGCAGTAGCCATGTTGTCCCGGTTAAAAAGGATGGTAGTGGTGATGGCGTGAAATGGACGGAAAAGTCAAGAAAAACGACACTCCTGTAGTCCCGCCTTATTGTTAAATGTACGACTCCAATTGGACCTGGACACATGTCAATCTTACGTCACTTGCGCTAATGACCAATAGCTTAATGGTAAATACAAAAAGTCACTTCGTGATTGGGGGCAATACAGTCAATCAAATTGTTTTACCGTACCTAAATATTGAACACTTCTGAGTTAAAATATATCAAAACATCTAATGTTGAAAATCAATATATAATTTATCACTTGAACAACACAATGAGTTCACGCAGATTTCCGTTTCGGAGAAAATACATATTAATATCCAGCCAACACTGGAAGAACCATGGAAGTGGAGCATGTTATGTACGCGGATAAAGTATTTGCTTACAACAGGAAATATTGTTCCTTGATCAATACCATGTCCAGATTGGAATACTCTTAATTTAATGTAAAACCCTGGCAAACATTTTGACCACAAAAATGAATAAATAAAACCACTGACGAGAAATGCATGTAAGAGAAATTTTATTCCAAAATCGAAACAGCTATTGTCTTTCCATTGCCCAAACACAGGGGGAAAAAACAATGAAATAAGCAGCCCTTGTAGGTCACCAACGGCACTGTTATTTATAGCATCTTTGAGACCCCAAAACAAAACAGTAAAGAAATCAAGCTCAAACTTCAGAATCACATCCAATTCAATGAAAATGAACAAAGGAGACTAGTAGAAAATAAGAATGTTACTACAGTAGCATCAACTTCCAAGGGTTTCAGGATACTTGTGTGATGTCCTAGTGTGAAAACACAAACACCAAACTGATTTGTGTTCTAGACTAATTATATTCACGATCATACCAATGATCTCGCAGCCACTGGATATTTGTTAGTTGAGCTCAACTGAAATATGAATCTTTGACGGCCATTTATGGCTATTCTAAGCATTGCAACTGTGTAGTTGCAAATTGATCAACAGTGCCATACATGGGGAACAATGCAGTCTATATTTTATTTTGAAATGTGCCAGGCAGAGCTAAAAAAAATAAAATAAAATAAAAACAGCACATTTGTTGTATAAAGCCGAACAGAAATAAATCACGCGTAACAGAACTCTGCACTTATGTATTTTGTGTATGACTAGGCTTGTCTTAAAAGAGCCTACTTCCATCGAAATGGACTAATAAAAAAGATCACATTTAATTTCCAGAGCATGCTTCACCTCTACAGATTTTTGTTTTTAGATCAACTAAAAGTTCTAACTGACATTCCACAATGTTATTTGCACCACAAAACCAATGTGTTTCCCTAAGAAAGAAAAGGATTTAATCAACAATTACAAAAAAAATAAAAATAAAACATCGACAGAGCTTTAGAAGTGTTAGGTAAGGTATGTGTGTACCATGTGTGGCTGTGTGTGGTTTATGTGACAGCTGGAAGTATGTGTGTGTGTGTGTGTGTGTGTGTGTGTGTGTGTGTGTGTGTGTGTGTGTGTGTGTAGGACAGAAAGGATGTTCTTCCTTCAGTCGTGTCCAGGGCTAGGGCTCCTCTTCTGGCTAGCAGACCTGGAACGGCTGAAACAGACAGACACGGATGTGAGCGCAAAGCGGGAGGAAGCCCAATCCTCCACAACACAAAGTCACCTCACCACCAGAAACCAAAGCCCAGCTCCCACCTTGCATTGCACTCACAAACCACAACCACTCACTTCCCTTGGCCCAGAGGGATCTTTCTTTATATCAAATAAGTGAAACGTTCTCAATCCATAATTGTATGTATCGAAGAAAAGAAGAAACAAAAAAACTAACTAAGGCTGCTCGTTCAAAAAGCGTTAGTAACTTTAAGAGCAGAACCAAATGGTTAGATGGAAACCAGTACATTTAACATGCTACACTCTTAACAGTAATAAATGACGGCCATTACCGAGCCAGGGAAATAAAAAAAAGCAGCTTGTTGGGCCTCTCAGGTGCCTTTCTTACTTTAAACCGTAAACCTCTTTAACTTCTTTGTTCCAAGCACCAGTAAGACAAAGGTTGCAAGGCCAGGGCGGGGGAAACAACAAAGACCCTCCCCACCCCTCCCTAAAACCCAAACACTTACTCTTTAATGAACTGAATAGGGAGGGCAAGTCATTCACTGTAGCCTCACTGACCTTGCCATGTTACCATGGTTCTTTTTCAGTGCGTTACGGCACAGCCATTTGTGATTTATACTGTCCCTTACAAGCCAAGGAGGCAGAGGGAGGCTGTGGCCAGCTCTCGTATGTGTGTAAACACTGACGGGATGTACCAGAGACTTAAAACACAGTATCTGCCTCCAGAGACTTAAAACACAGCATCTGCCTCCAGAGACTTAAAACACAGTATCTGCCTCCAGAGACTTAAAACACAGTATCTGCTTGAATTGAATTCTAAAGCCTCCAGAGTTGTTTGGGCCAGCCAGATTTTATTATCATTCAGAATGGGAATAGTCACCTTTATTATATATGTGCGCTCTCTCTTTCACGCCTGCTCACTCGCTGACAATCACGCACACACATCATGCTCAGTATTTTCGCATGATACCGTTACAGTAATATAAGGGAGTATTAATAGGCCTATAACCAGACTAGAGATGTGTTTTTTGGAACCGTGAAATCATTTGTTTGTTTGTTTGTTTGTTTACCTCTGTCGAGAGTTCTGTTTTGGTTACCTTGGAGACAGTGGCAGACACAACAGAGTATAGAGCAGAGACTGACGGATGACTACAACTCGGAGACAAACAGCGCAGGGAGCCTCTTGAAGACTCGCTCTCTCTCTCTCATTCTCTCACTCTCAGAAGCTAAGACAGAGGCCGCAGAGCTCTGGTAGGAAGGTACGGGGGTCTGGTAGGTAGGTAGGTAGGTAGGTAGGGGGCTTTTAGGTCGAACTCTGAATTCTGCAGACCCATCTGGCCGGTCTGACGTGCTGTCTGGGTGACTCTAGGAGTGTTGGAACAACTGTATGTGCGCGCGGTAGGATCTCGTGGTGAGCGTGCGTCGGCCGGTAGGTAGGTAGGTAGGTCGGTAGGGTCGACCTCTCTAAGGCGGCGAAGGCTGATCTCTGTTCAGATCTTTACTTCACCCTCCCGCAGGACGTGCACACGGCCAGCTGGCAGACCCCTGGCGTGGGATCAGCGGTGCCTGTGCAGCGCTCGGCTCCCACACGCTTTAAAGAAAATATGAAAAATAAACAAAAACAGGCCTGCCACTGTGGGAGTCATGCTTAAGAGCCACAGCCTCGACTAAGAGTCTCAGCTAGGGCTACTGTTGATCTGTCCTCTTTGCTTTGACCTCATGGGATTCTCTCAAGGGCTAATGCTACTGAATGGACAGACCCCTGCTCCTGAGCTACCTAATATGAAAAAATGATTACTCCTCTCTCAGTCTTGCCTTCCTAGCTCAGCTCTCCTCAGGAAAAATAAAAAAAGTTAAACTTGTCTACAACAAAGCTGACCTCCTAGGGAAATAAGGATGTCTTATGTTTGCACAGACGAGCAAAAAGGAGTGGATTTGTCAGGCTAGAGGGTGCTATGCTAAGAGGCTCCAGTCCTTCCTAACACGCTGTTCTTTCCCCTGACCGTTACCCTCACACAGACAGGAAAATAACAGCCTAAGTAAAAAGAAGACACTAGTAAAACTATCTCCCGCTAAAACCTGGGACTGGAGAATGACGTGGTCAAAGAAACGACCTCTCTGCTAACTCTGTCCCGCCCTCCGTTTCTGACCCCAGTACCCATCATCTCTTCCAGTTCCAGTCTCGAGAGGCAGGAGCATTGGGAGGAGTGTCTCATCGCTCCAGCGGACTTCTCTCTCTCTCTCTCTCTCTCTCTCTCTCTCTCTCTCTCTCTCTCTCTCTCTCTCTCTCTCTCTCTCTCTCTCTCTCTCGGGCTGTCATCGGGTGAAGGCAGGCTGGCAGGAAGGCAGGTAGGCAGGCAGGGCCCCGGTGGAAGAGGAGGGGGCTCTCTACCAAATCACTTACCCAGGAAAGGCACACTTGGTGCTGGCTAACACTGCCTGCCTGCATACCTCCCTCACCTGGGTCTATGCAAACTGCCACTGTGTTTCTAACCAGTTATGAGGGATCGGGGCAGAAGCTTACAAGCTAACACTGCTTTGAGTAGTGACATCTGTCATCTTATCTATCCCAGACTAGTCCATCTCAAATGCTTACACATCATGTAAGACCAGCTAGGGGATAAAAGTCATTTAGTAACACAGCAAAGAGCAGCTAACTGCAGAAAACAGCCATATTAATGGTTGTGTGTGGGTCGGTGTGTGTGTGTGTGTGTGTGTGTGTGTGTGTGAAGCAGGAGGGCCGAGAGGTTACCTGATCCGTTTGTGACCCCCGGAGCGGGAGCGAGACCGGGAGCGGGACGGCGAGCGCCCTCGGCCCCGCGAGACCGACTTGGACCGGGACCTGGAGCGACTGGAGGAGGGGAGAGCGGGACAACCGTCAGAAACAAGATGGCCGCCTGCCTGAGCGGGCTCCTGTTCTGTCTAAGGATGGAACCCTGAACCCCCCCCCCCCCCATGGAGAGCCAGGGGCTCAGCGGATGAGACCAGATTACAGCCCAACATAAGGGGCGGCCGGTGGAACACGGCTAAATTAAACTGTTAGTTGAAACGGGACGGTTTGACCGTTTTGTATTCACCTTCTGACGGGAGTTCTGGACTTGGAGTGAGCAGGGGAGGCAGACCTATAGGGAGAGAGAGAGAGAACATGACAAAAGGACGGTTATGTGAAGCTTATGGGGAATATTCATAACTCACGGTGATTGCAACAGGCCAAGAGAATGATATTCCAGACGAGATGGACGGTTAAGAACTTCTATATTCAAACCCATATTTGCCTTATTAGACTTCCTCGCCGTAGGCAACGTGAAGAATGTGGAAAGGTGTTCTTTGAATCAGGTTTTAGCACCTTCAAACACAGCTGTTCTCACGGCCTGATCCGATAAAGAGTGCAGGCGTTTTAAACACCTTGAGCTGACAACGATCTGGTCATAACTCTAGACTCTCATTGGGATCAAGAAAGCATGCTTGAGCTTAATTAAAATCAATCATCCCCATACTGGGGTTTTAATGTCACGACACCGTGGCTGTGATAACTAGCACATATCTCTTCAGATGTGTCACCCCACTGTTCTTCATTTTCTGCTGTATAGCTGCCCAACAGGTTTGTACTTTGTTAGTTCATTAAATGAGCAAATCTTTTACCTGCTCCTGCGCTTGGTGTAGGAGGGGGAGCGATGGCGGCTGTGACAGGAGAGACACAGGCTGATATCAGTACAGGAGAGACCAACCTAAGCACCAACATCATGCTCGCCATGGTAGGCTGGGTCAAACCCACTATTTCGCATTTCTTAATTCAATAATATTAATGAATCTACCGAATCGTGCCTCTAATGCAGTAGAGCAACAGACAATCCTACTGTACCCCTTTTCAATAATTCGTTCCAGACCGCACGGTTGTTGTCGACTTACCGGCCGTTGCTACGGCTACGGGAGCGGTAGCGACGCCCGCGGGACCTGGACCTGGAGCGAGAGCGGGAACGAGAGCGGGACCTGGGGGATGGACGGGAAAGAGTAGCCAATCAGAACTCAGAACAGAACGGCATTTCAAATCCAATCAGGAAATGTTCCTACAGTGACCTTTGGTGTTCACTAAGGCACTGCGCTCGTCTTTCACTGAGAAAGAACTTCTTCAAAACAGAGGTAGGAACTGATTGCAACGCCACTTCAGAGAGGCTTAGTGATCTCAAAAGAAACGCAAGACTCGGGTCATTTGTTAACTTGAAGGCTTCATTACAAAGTGTGTTTAAATACAGGTTATAGAATCAGGCTTTGACGAGTCCAAGCAGACAGAAATGGCTTGAAGGGATTTACTGCCAATGGGAAGAGTCCAACCTATCCAGTATGGCTTAGGGCTGTTCTCGTAAATTGCATTCACATTACAATGAACCTCAACTCAAGTCAACTGTAAGCATAGATCAGTTTTACATACAACCTGAGGTATGTGTTCTGTGAGTTTTGATTCTTATCTCAATGGCTTCCTTCCAGGTAGTGTAACCCTAGGAACTGGCTATGTGGGTTTTTTCCCTGGAATTGGTTATTTAAGGCCACTTACATAGCCTTAAAGCCTTATTTGAAAAAAATATTTTAGAAAAAATAAAAGGGTTATACTTGAGTGAAACAAAATTTGCAGACCAGTTTGAGTAGGACTTACATGCCACCCATTGGTAACAGCACCTCCAAATGAAAAATGCGATAATCTGACCCCATTTAATGCATACAGGGACGCAGATTTCATGTTATGGCCTACTAGCCTAGGTACCCTCCTGTTTTTTTATTTCTACCAGTCACGTTTTTCCCAGACCACCCCACTAAAGCTCCATAGCAAAGAATAAATATCCACCAACGAAAATAACTACTAACATTTGCCAGGGGCATCAATCTGCCGATGCAACGATGTAGTGTGTGTGTGTGTGTGTGTAAACAACCTCGCATTTGAAGTTCATTTCTTATCTCACACTCATTTTTTTTTTCTCCAAACAAAATTGGTTGCAATTTGTTGAGACTATCCAGTCTTTATAAAGGTTTGAATCAGTATGTCACCTGCTGCGACGACCTCCTCCGCCCCCTCCTCCTCCTCTCTTGTTGAAGCGGTAGCAGTCGTAGGCGTAGTGACCCCGGTCGCCACACTGGTAACAGCGGTCCTGGGGGTCAAAGTTCCTTCTGCTGGGACGGCCATGGCGACCCTTCCTCGACATGCCCGTTGACAGTTCCACTCGAATACGCGAGCCGCACAGCACTCTGGGAGGCAGCGGGGGAAAGGAGGAGGGTGAGGGTGTGTGAGGGGGGGGGGAGAAAGGGAGAGGGAAGGAGAAGTGAGTGGGTGGGTGTGTAAGAGTACACAACCGTGTGTGGTAATTCAGTACTGTTATACACTGTGCTCCAAGATTACAACTACTCACTTTCCATCCATTCCTTTCACAGCATCTTCTGCATCCCTCGGGTCTTCGTACTCGACAAAGGCAAACCCGGGTGGGTTCCGCGCGACCCAGACACTGCGTAGTGGGCCGTAGTAGCTGAACGCGCGCTCCAACTCACCCTTGGCGGCTCCGTTACCCAGGTCACCCACGTACACTTTGCAGTCTGTGTTGCGTGAGGAACCACGAGAGGAAGAGTGGTATGACATGTCTTCACCTTTGGGAGGAAGAACAGGAAGAGACTGGATTATAAAACAAAGCATACATTCGCAGACTACATGGACCCGGTCTTACACGAATAAACAATAACATGGAAACTCACTGCACCAAATAAATGTCTCTCTGAAACAGGTTGCCGAAGGTTAACTTAAGAGGCCAATAGAAGAGGAAATTTATTTATATAAGTTTGAGAGAGAATGTTTCACAATTTACATTACACTTGCCTGATACAAATGTAACCAAAATAGCGAAAGTTCACAACCTTCTAAATTTAAATGTTGCTTCCAAATATGGATCACGTAAAATTATTCAACTCCTGCTAGCTAGCCTAATTAAGCAACTTGCAAAAGATTAGCGAATGCTCAACGACGACTGTATGTCAACTAGGCGGTCACTAACGTTAATGTTGTTAGTTAACGATATATTTGGATTTAACGTCATGATTGCACGCTGTCCGAGTAAGTGCACGAAACCTATCTGTTAAATTGCTCACAAATTTAATATACACAAGTACAAAACTCAACATATGCAATCGATAGCATGATCCAAATTCGGGGACCTTTGCATTAAACCAGTTTTTCTATCAATTCATGATTTGTATAATGTTGCTCGACGTAAAGCTAAGGCTAACATGCAGCTAGCTAGCTAACAATGGCGCTCACTCACCTTTTTCCGCAGTCTCGTTGACTCGGTTAAATGTCTTAAACCTTGGTCCGAATGATAACTATTCGGACTTAAATCGCAGCGTTGTAAATCCGTATTAAAATCAATTCAAACTTTTATATTTTTATTGTTGAGTTAGCGACTTGTTTTCCTGCAAAACATTCTGACGCGTTAGCTTCTCGTGTTTTGTCCGTGTAGCTAGCTTGCTACCGTAGCAACCACTTAGCTAGCGCGCCAGTTTCACACATGCGCAAAGATGTAGTTTAAAGTCCACCTTAGTTCATCGCAAGTTCGACCAAGCTGACACATTTTTACTTGAAATTCATATTCATGATTCTTCATTTACGTAATTTAATCAGACTTTCTTTAACTAACAGTCATACTTGCTTTTGTAGGTATTCTTCTAGTTTCATATTTCAAAGTTTACTGTTTGTTGGCGTCTGTTGTGTTCAATGATAGTGTAATGTAAGTTGGGGGTGTGTATCTATTCCTATAGCTGGCTAAAATTAAGACAAACACAAAGAGAGCATGGAAAGCTAATTAACTATATTAAAGATCAGCTTCAGGTGATTACACTGTGTATTTGCTTTCACTACAGTACATCTAGCCACCTTCTCTACAAAAGATGCATCTTTTCCCCCTTAAATGTTTTTTACTTTTTAAAAATAAACTTAAATAAGACCTTCAATTCACATTTTATTACAGTATTGGATAAATGTTTATCACATCTTTAGTCATTAGTTCAGTCAATCATGTTCATACAAATGTTCAGGCAGAGAAAGAAAGGACCACAGCTAAACTTCACAAACAACACCTCCACCTAGTTTCCGGAACATGTTTAACGAGAGATATGGTTCGGGAATGATAATGTCACGCAGCATTCCGTCACCAAGACAAAATGTGTCTACCTCTCAGCTTGCTGCATGAGATCATCTTTCCGTCTACCAAGCTCTGCTTGGTCCGTTAGTGGAAACTAAGCGTTTAAAAAGCAAGCCCTGCATATGGGGGAACGGGCGTCTCTCGTCCCAGTAGAAGTAGAGAGTGCTGTCACCATAGAGATAGAACACTAGAGGCGACATCGCGTCATAATATCACAATTTGGACATTCTCAGATAGCACTGTTGCATCACATGTCATCTCTAGTGTTCTATCTCTATGGGTGTCACAATGAACACACACACATAAATACATTATTTTACACTAACAAACAGATGAACAGAAGAGTCGTACACACATACAGGCAGGTAAGAGCAAGCTTTCTTTTCACAGCGTCCATAGACTGTACTGTAAGATAACAGCAGTAGAAATGTAATGCAAAAAAAAAAAAGTTTTGTCCATGTGTGTGTTGTGAGTGTATACAATTTTGTGTGTTTTGTGTGTGTTAAACAGTAACTGGATATGTGTAGTAAATGGTTTTTGTTTGTCTGTATATACTGTGTGTGTTGTTGTTGTATTATTTGCAAAGTAACAGGATGTCTGTACTGGATATTAGACAGACATAAGAAAGCATAAAAAAAATATTTGTAAAAATAACTTCTAGTTTTGATGTGAGATATGACCCAACAACGAGAAAGGCAAAGCTTGAACGTCCATCACAGAGACCGCATGCTGCTATTCGCACACCATGGGGGTCTTAATCATGCATCTGCACACAGAGGGATAACAACACACAGCAAAACATCGAGGGTTGGGGGCACAGCTAGCTACAGCACCAGTACAGTAGTGTGGTTCAAATATGTCACTTTGTCTCGCTGTTGTGGACACCGTATCAATGTTTACTTTAGCAAGTCGAAATGGTCGAGACACCGCTGGAGGCAATATTGTCATACTATTGACTAGATGGAAGTTTACAGACTGTGAAAGGACTCTGTGTCGATAAACTGGTACCAACAATTCTACGAGTAAATTATGAGCCATTAGGCCTATACTGTTAAGTTTGGCTACCAGAGACAAAAAATGAGACCTCCTTTGTTTTAATTAACAGCTATATTTTTTATAAAAGTTATGGTCACCTAAAGTTTAGCCTGCTCGTTGCGTTCTCATTCGTAGAATAAACAACAGATGCAAACGTTTTAAGTGACTTAGAATTTCAATGCAAATCTACTGGAAACTGCACAACCAGCTGATATAACTGCCACTGTTGATCCAAAACAGAGATGGCAACCATTCTGTTATTTTTGTACCAACTGACAAGCTCTAGTCGTGTAAACATCTCTACTCTCATTTGAAGTAAAACCACAAATTCGTACATAAATGTTAGTTGGTGTGGAACACACCAAACAACAGAGAAGAAGAAATGTTTTATGTTTTAGTTACTAAAACATCATTTACGATTCATTAAATATATGAGTTAAAGGAAATTCAGTTTACCATATTGCACGTGCTACTAGTGAAACAAAAATACTGTTTCAAGTAGCTGTGGATTGAAAAATATATAAATAATTTACTTTGTAAATAAATAAATAATCTGAATAATCGTATCAGTAACGGCACATAAACTGCATTAACATAACACCATTACATTTAACAGACAGTGTGTTTGCGTAATGGACAAGAGTATTAATAATGTATTCTAGCTAAATCAGGGATATAGTGGAGATTCTTTTTTTCCGGTGTGGAATCTGTATCAAAATCTAAACATCTAAACTAAAACCAATATACCGATTTTTACCGATAGTGCTGCTAACTTTCTAAATGCTGTTTCTAGATACAAAACCCTCTCCCACAAGATTACGGGTGCAGAAAATGTACAAAATTGCTTGTAGAAAGTTTACAAAGTGGGTCAGGAAGGATTTTTTTTTTAAATGTTTGTTGAGATTATCATGTCAATTTATAAGAGCAGCTTGTCCTACATCCAAACTAAGCGCAGTAAACTATCATCAACACGAATACTGATGATCCCAGGCAGCGAACAGTTTGAATTGACCTGTGACTCAATACATGGGTTAAGTTACCTTCCTTAAGCTTCTACAGTGTCTTAAATAATCAGATTAATATTAGTCTTTATTGTCCTCATTGGCTATGTTATCCTAACAAGTGAATTTGATGAGCCAAACGGTGATTTTGAATGTGCTCGTAAATATTGGACGAAAGTATGAATATGATCTACAAACATAATTCTGTGGAGACCTTCCTTTAGCCTGTGTTGTGGATGGATCTTCAGATCACGGTCCATTCCAAGTGGAAATTTAAATCAGAAGATGTATCCTTTCAACTGCATTGTTACTTGCTCTCATTTTCCCTTGACCTAAATACAGGTGCAATGCTTAGACGCCCACATGACCTATCTGTGTGGTAGACTATGTATTGAAAAAGGCTCTCGAAAAACGGTGGAAGAGGAAATAGAAGGCCATTGTCAACCGAATAACAGGGTTTCCCCACAAATAGTTGGACTAAGGGCCTCCAGATGGATAAGGAACTACACAGATCATTCTGCTGATCATTTTTATCGGATGAAACTGCCTCATCCTCACCTCAGAAATGGTTACACGAGAACAACACAAAGCACTATTATCAAATCCTTATTTACAACAAAACCCCCAAAAAAATACCATATAACGTCAAGTTTGATCAATAAATTCACATTTGAGTTGATCTGTATCTAACTGGCTCTGTTTCTCCTATATTGCACACTAGTCAGTTTGGTTTCCACGTGGGGTCAGCCTCATACGGGTCACCTTAACTAAAATGTCACGACTCAACAAAGTGCAGGTCCGGACAGGTACAGGCTGTGGTGAGGAGTGAAGGCATTGCAAAGGGTAGGATTCTGCAGTGGTTCCCTTGCCGTGCAGTTTATGCGATCGAGGAATCAATCATTCAAATAATATCAAGAGAGTGTTCTCTATGGAGTAACAGTCGGTGGGGGTGGTGGACCAAAACGGCCCAACGGGTTCCTAGTATTATTGTATGTATTTTTTTTCAGTGAACCAACGGTGTCTTATGTTTTTTTGACCGCGACCCATGCAGATGCGTGACTTTCTGACCATGCTGTAACCATTCTCCTAAACAAGGCTGGCAGGGACATGCATCACTACCCACAATGCCACAGTAAAGGCTAGGAATCACTTGGATCCTTTCCTTGTTACATTGCGTCATCAAAAAAGGGGAGGGGGGTGGGGTGGGGGGTTGCGCAACAAGAAATGATCACAAACCACGATTAAAGTCACATTAAACTGTTTTTCTCCCAAAGCTTAATAGGTTTAGAGTTTGTTTGAAAATCAACATTGTAAACAGTGAACTCTGAAGAACATGTATGCAACACTTCTAACAGGTAATCAGACATGTGAGGGTGTCTTAAACCAGAGAAAGTACAAGTAGAATCCAACTCAAACGGACCATCTCTTCCAAACCACAGGTTTATCCTTTCTGTAAATTCTATTTCTATGCTCTGGTTTACGATAGCCTTTTAACCTTTTCCACGCCCCTTGGACTACTTGCCCCCCCCCCCCCACCACTTT
Organism: Aplochiton taeniatus; assembly: GCA_017639675.1. Lineage (NCBI taxonomy): Eukaryota > Metazoa > Chordata > Actinopteri > Galaxiiformes > Galaxiidae > Aplochiton > Aplochiton taeniatus. The sequence goes on from CM030182.1 coordinate 16,202,722, forward strand.
CCTCTATATCTATCTATCCTTCTGTCCTCTCAACCTCCAAACGATCAGAAGTGAGCCCTCATTCATCTGTCAATCTCTGCAGTGTACGTTTTACAGCCGCATCAAGGCCACGGAATTACATAGGCCTGGTCCTGTGATTGCCCCGCCCCTCTGTCCGAGTGGACTGCGGTGTATTTCACTGTTTGCGCTCCACTGGACGGTAACACACGGCGACCACCTCAGCCAATCACATCGCGAGCCAGTCAGGACAGACATCAAATCTTATTCACACCCTCAATATGGCCGCCCGTCACCAAGCCAGCGAGGGGGGCTTGAGAACCGCAGGCCTTCGATGCCATAAAAATGTACAATAAGTCTTTCATATTTTGATGGATGGGGGGCGCGCCCAGGGCGGGTGGGGGGGGAGCGAGTGCTTCTAGTCCTCATAATGGAGTCAAGTACATGTCAGAGAAAGGACAGTAGGACAACGTTCTGTTTTGTCAAGTAATTCTCTTAGCCCGCTGGCTTCCTGTCTGCCTCCTCTGCTGATGGGAGACGTTTATTTTGTGGTTTATCCAACCATTGCATCGGCCCATGCAGTCCTACTGGATTACAATTTCTGTCTTCATTCACGCCCAAATCCATCCTTGATACCAAGAGGGGGCGACACACACTTATATATATATTCTGACACAATACTAATCTACACTCAGTAATATACATTTGCATATTTACACCAGTGGAGCATTGATTGCTGGTTCCACAGTCACACACTGTCTGTTACCGAGCAGGTAGCATGCCGGATCTTGTAACACACACAGAGACGGTGCGCCCGAAAACCATTGATGGTGTCTGAAGGTTTCGAGCCTTGATGGAGCCTCTGTTGATGTACAGGAAACCATCAACAGTTGATGGAACCTCTGTAGTGGTCGTAGTCTTCCACGTCGTCAGCCTAGTCTTTCTCCGACGTGTCAATGTAAACAATCTACTCATTCACCACCCCTGTCCTCACTGTTGTCATAGCGATAGTCACCCTCCAGCTCCACTTGGTTCCGGCTTTCACGTTACGGAAAAGGAGGAGAGGAGGTTTGGAGGTCGCTGGAATTGATAGGACAGAAGGTTTGGGCTGTTCAGGTCTCTCATAGCCCTGAACTCATTGTCAGCTTCAGTGGGTCTTGGTCCAGCATAAGACAATTCATCTTCAACCATTTCTAGGATTAGGTGTCCTCCGTTAGAACGACCGTGGGACCCATCCCGCCATTTTAAGGTAATTGTAACTGGAGTCAAGTTTTACTAAAACAAAACAAGATGGCTGCCATCCAAACCTCTGGCCTGCAGCTAACCCTCTGCTGTGGAGTTGGAGCACAGACCGAATCTTTTGTTTGCTAGGTGGTTCACCTTCCTTCCTTCCTTCCTTCCTTCCTTCCTTCCTTCCTTCCTTCCTTCCTTCCTTCCTTCCTTCCTTCCTTCCTTCCTTCCTTCCTTCATTCTCTCTACTACTCTCTAGTTTTCATCATACTGGTTTTCATTTCTGTAAAAATATCTTCCATTAAACTTACTTTATCACATATCATTTCCTGAAACCTGTCTGTTTCTTTTTCCTCCTCATCAATCGTGGTAGTAGGGGTGTAATTGGTCATATTTACCTTGCTGAGTGTTTGTGTTTGTGTGTGTGTGTGTGTGTGTGTGTAGGTGTGGCATCTTTAACGAAACTTAAGAAATGTTTTAATACAACTCCAGCTTTGTATGTGTATGTCAGTCTGTGTGTCATGTGCATCATTATAGGTCTCCTATATCTCAATAGAATAGAGACCCCTGCAACAGCAAACGCCAATAACCGTCTGTTGAGTGTGTGGTGTGTGTCTTCTAATCCGTACACCTCACTGTGTGTTTAGTGTGTGGTGTGTGTCCTCTAGTCTGGACCTCTCACTGTGTCTGTTTAGTGTGTGGTGTGTGTCCTCTAGTCTGGACCTCTCACTGTGTCTGTTTAGTGTGTGGTGTGTGTCCTCTAGTCTGGACCTCTCACTGTGTCTGCGTTACTTTCTTTTCTCTCTTCCAGTCTGGCGGATGGAAGAGCTTGCAGAACCTATGTGTGTGTGTGTGTGTATGTATGTGTGTGTGTGTGTGTGTAGTGTAGTGTGTCTGCATTGCCTCACCGCTCTCTCCCTTTTCAAAGTCACAAGAACTATAGTGTTGTGTGTGTGTGTGCGCGTGTGCGTGTGTGTTGGGCTTGGTGCGGTAACCCTCCCGGTAAGTCAGTCGGTGTGTGTCCAGAGAACGTCCACAGGCCTCGGGCCGCTCCCGTCTAGAAGCCATCGATGTGGCAGTAGGCCACCAGGCTGGAGAAGAGGATGTAGAGGAACCACAGGCCCAGCAGCAGCAGGCTGGTCAGGATACGGGCCCCCCTGGGGCCCCCCAGCTCGCCGCCGATGGAGGGCCGGCGGCGGAACAGCAGCAGGGCCATGGCGATGAAGGCGAAGATGGTGAAGAGGGTGACGGAGAAGGCCAGCGAGCCGGGGTCGACGAGGAAGGGCTTGCCCTGGGCGTTCCAGAAGATGGCGGCCACGGTCCAGGCCACGCCGATGCCCAGGAAGACGTTGACGGCGTTGGAGCCCGTCACGTTGCCCACGGATGCGTCAGCGTGCTGGTCCTGGGTGGCGGCCACTTTGCTGGCGAAGGTGTCTGAGGAAGAGGAAGATGAAGCGGGGGAAGAGGAAGAAGGATGAGACGCAGAAGAAAGAGGAAAAGGTAAGGGTATGTAGACTGTTGTTGGAGGTCATGGATCCGAGGGTGATGGTGTCGAACCAAACCTCATTTGGATTTGTCACACCCTCTCTCTTTTAACATACTCACACAGACACATCCTCTCCCCTCATACACACACACACACACACACACAGTCGGACAGTCCCCTTCCCTCACCAGGAATGGAGGTGCCCAGCACCACGAATAGAACACACACACACACACACACACACACACACACACACACACACACACACACCCAACAACACACACACGACACTATGTCACACACACACACTCACTCACACACCCATCAACACACACACGACACGCTATGGCACCCACATACACACACACACACACACACACACACACACACACCGTCCCTGACCTGGAATGGAGGTGCCCAGGGCCACGAACACCACGGCGGTCACGGTGTCCTTCAGGCCCACGGTGCAGCCGAAGTGGGAGGCCAGGTCCCCGATGACGGCGGTGAGCAGGCCGATGAGGGAGATGGACACCAGGAAGCAGGCCCAGCCGCTCCAGCACTCCGTGGGGGGCACGAAGGCGAACAGGACCTTCCAGAAGACGGTGAGGAAGTGCATGACGTAGTCGCAGCAGGACGGCTTCCGCCCCGCCCGCGCCTCCTCGTCCTCCTCGTCGTCGTCGTCGCCGTTACCTGGAGGGGAGGGGGGGGGGGGTGACGGGGAGGTGTACAGGACGCAGGGACCACAAGGAAGGCCAGAGAGAGAGAGAGAGAGAGCGAGAGAGAGAGAGAGAGAGAGGGAGAGGGAAAGTAGGGTGGTTGGATACACAAGTTATAAGACATGAGTGTACCAGACATTTAATTACCTTTTCTACTTGATTATACTTTTTAATAATAGCATATATTTAATATATTACCATACATGTGAACGATCTGTTGTACTTGATTAGGAATTATAGGAAGTATCTTCTATATATCGTATACGGCAGCAATTTACTTTTATCCTAACAGAACCTTTGGAACGATCTGATTTATTCATGCTTTTCCCATTGGCTAAATGCAATGACTAAGCATATCCACTAGGATGTGGTGTAGCACGGTTTAGCATTCCATAAGATGGAGTTTATGCTTCAGTAGACTGGTAAATGAGAATATACATTTCTAGCAGTAATTTGCCAGCTATTAGAGTGGTATTTACACTTAATAAGTACAACTCAGTGAACCCCTCCCAACTGTCTCAATTAAGGGTTTAACAAAGATGTAATTGAAAAAGGGGTGTATTTTATACAGCCTGTGTATGGTATTTTCTCCTTTGCGAGTGTGTCTTTATGCGTTTGTATTGGTGTGTGTGTGTGTGTGTGTGTGTGTGTGTGTGTGTGTGTGTGTGCGTGCGTGCGTGCACGTGGTCGCGTTGCATGAGCAGGACTTAGGTCATTCTCGTCTAACAATAGACAAGCTGAATGAATAATGAACAACATTTCAGATCACTCCTTTACTAAGGGGGTTCCTAATGTAGCTGCCTAGCATTGAGCTCCTAGACGGCGTAAGGTATTCACCAGCCCGCTCTACAGGCCGAATGTTCCCCTTGACATTTGGAAATGGGGCTTTGAACATTTCTGTCACTTCCTCCTATCGTCACATCACGTGTGTTTGAACTTGACATTTACCTCTTGCAAAGAAAGGAAGCAAAAACGTATAATGTCCCTAGTAATGACAGCTTGGTGCTAAATGTCACTCTGGATAGCAGACACAAAGAGGGCGGGCTCGGCGGAAGGGGGAGTCATTATCCTCAAAGCGGGAATGTCGTTAAGTCACCATCGCGCGTAATCAAAGGTTAATTAATCTGTCTTTCTCTGCCAGTCATCTAGAGCTGAGATTGTCCGATAGAGACGCTTATATGGTGGGAGACACATCAAGACACGTAACAAGTAACAATCTTCACTTGGCTTCTGCTGAGGGTGACAGTTTTCCCATTCTGCTCTCTCTGCGGGGGCTCCAAAACACAATCATGCGCGCGCACACACACACACACACACACACACACACACACACACACACACACACACACACACACACACACACATACATCCTCACCTGCGCTCACGGTGACAGCTTCCACAAACTGCTCTCTCCAGGAGTGTGTTCCGATCACCAACGCCAGATTGGTCTTCTTGATGAGCTTATCAACCGTGCTCTGCCAATCACAAACCAGAAGAACTCATCAGCCAATTAGGACGTGGCCCTAACGAGAGGGACTCTAACGAGAGGGACGTGTGAGAGTTAGCAACAGAGAAATGCATTATTCATCTGACAATATCACAATTGCATTTACAGGCCCAGCATTAACATTACATGAATATTTAAGCTATAATTGGTAACTATAGTTACTAGCATGGTATGGAACAGGGAGTCACTATAATGGAACATGAAGTTTGCTAATTAAATTACACAGAAACATCCTGTATTAACTTTGGGGCCGTACACATTTCATGAAGGCAATATTAAATATTGAAAATTGATTGTGTGATGTTTCAGCCATGATATTGTAAAGAAAGGTACATATTTGAGTTGGCCCTTTGTGGTAAAAGGGCCTTCCAATTCCTTTCTTTCAAAGCAAGTGGGAAGCAGTTCCTGGGAATTTGAAGGTTAGAAGGGGAAGTCAAACCAATTACAACCCTATTAAACTGTTCTGGATGTTGCAAACCTAATACTGTGGCAACATCACACTCGTGCTATAAACATGTGTACACACACACACACGCACGCACGCACGCATGCACACTCCAGATATACACGCGGCACCAACTACCAATGACCAACACACACACACACACGTGGACAAGCACAACACACACCGCCGCGACCAGGAAATATGATCAATCAATCAGTGAAGCGTCATGTTGCATTCCTTTCAGTGTAAGTGTCCTGTGATACTAAGCACCCAGCCTTTCAGCCCGGGGATATGAATGGAGGGATGTAATAAAGTAAAGGGCCAGTCATCCTAAATCACTCCGGTACCCTGGGCTAGCTTTACGGTAACCACAAATCAACAGTGACGTGATCAATTAGATCACAATACAGCTCAAAGCAATATGCCGTCGAGCAATGGTCCATGTTGAGTTTCGCTAACCTCACTCAGCCCTTTACTGCGGACTCAATTCTGCTTTCTCGATTTTTTGTAAAGGGTTTGGTGAGGTTGAATGATCCTTTTTGGTATAAAGGTATACAGAGTTTGTTTTGTAGTGAACGCTTCTTTCTTCTTTGTCGATTTCGGTTTAAAGTAATGTTGCATGTTGTGCTGGGACAGATGGGTAACGTAGGATAGCCTTGATTTATAAAACTACAATTCAAAGCATCCTACTTTTATATCTCCTCCATACAGCTGAGAGAAAAGAGAAAAGCCTGAAAAGGACTTAATGAGGTAAAAACTGTGCTTACGAACATGTTCAACGTTGTTCTAAGGACGTTAATAGCTTTAAATCAAGCATTTGACAGGTGCCTCATAATTAGAACTGTCTAACAAACAAAGGGATACAAATGCATTCAAAGTAATTTGAATATATGCATACCAATGTGTCCAAATGCAGTAATGGTGGTAAATATTAATGTTGTTTGTTTGTTGTGTTGTTTTTTTAATATGGGGGGGGGCGTCGAACCAGTAACCTCACATGGCACGTTCTACAATGTGATCCAGACTGGGTCACGCCTCCTCCCTGATACCAGAACCATGAGTCTGGGTTTCTGGACTATTCTGTCCCTAGCATCGGCGGTGCACACTCCCAGAGCTCCGTGTGTTTTACTCTGAACGGGCCAGGGATTTTTAAAAACGACTCCAAACGTTCCTGGACGGCTTCATCCCGGGGACAAAGGTGAACTCCGCTCCGTGCGTGAGCGACGAGAAGAGAGACGTTGAGGAGCGCTTCATTTCCACTCCCACACAGAATTCAACGTGTACAGCGTATCCAAATGACTTGGCCCCCCCCCCCCCCCCCATGTCTGCCTGGGTGATACACGCATGGCGCATGCTGAATAATGGAGGTGCGTATTAGAAAGCAAGGTGGGGCTGAGGGGAGTGTGACTCGCTACAGACGCAAGAGCTCTATATTTATGAAGCTACTCTCTCTCACACACACACACACACACTCTCTCTCTCTCTCTCTCTCTCTCTCTCTCTCTCTCTCTCTCTCTCTCACACACACACACAATTTCTCTCTCTGTTTCTCTCTTTCTCTCCCTCTCTTTCTCGCTCACACTTTCTCTCTCTCACTCTCTCTCCCTCTCTCACACACACTTTCTCTCTCTTTCTCTCTCTCTCTCTCTGTCTGTCACTCTTTCTTTCCCTCTCTCTCGCTCACACTTTGTCTCTCTCTCTCATCATAATCATAATACACTCATAACACAGCAGTGTCATCATTATGAAAGGTTGATTATATCCTCCTACTCACCTCTCTACCCCCCCCTCTCTCTCTACCCCCCCCCTGCTCTCTACCCTTTTCTCTCTCTCTCTCTCTCTCTCTCTCTCTCCCTCTCACTCTCTCTCTTTAGCTCTCCCTCTTACTCTCTCTCTCTCTCTCTCTCTTTAGCTCTCCCTCTTACTCCCTCTTACTCTCTCTCTCACTCTCTCTCTTTAGCTCTCCCTCTTACTCCCTCTTACTCTCTCTCTCTCTGTCTCTCTCTCTCTCTTTAGCTCTCCCTCTTACTCTCTCTCTCTCTCTCTCTCTCTTTAGCTCTCCCTCTTACTCTCTCTCTCTCTCTCTCTCTCTCTCTCTCTCTCTCTCTCTCTCTCTTTCTTCGTCCATCCATCTTTGTTGTTATCCAAATGTTGATGAAATGCCGTTGGTGGATTGCGTACCCACTTCATCTTTCAATGCAGCATTGCACTTGACTCAGCATAGTAAATTGTCTGAATACTGTACGAGAAAATATACTATATGTGTCTATGGGGGAGGGGTGGTGGGGGGCTTTTATATTGCAGAATTAGATCAAACTAGGGATCAGATATCCACACACACACACACTCTCCCAAACACACACATACACACACACACTTTTTGAGATCAAAGACTTTTACTCCAAGCCCTTATCACTGAGCTGGTGACATTAGACTCCCAGGGTAGGGTTCCTTTAGGCAGACTCTGTAGCAGCACCTTATGGAGGGGTGTGTGTGTGTGTGTGTGTGTGTGTGTGTGTGTGTGTGTGTGTGTAACCACCTCTATACACACTCTGTAGCTAGCTCATCACTCCTTATCTCTATCAAAGCAGTACCATGACTCTTCAACAACCACCTCCATACAGACTGGTAGATTTTAAACCTTATGGACGAGTGTGTGTGTGTGTGTGTGTGTGTGTGTGTGTTTCTCCATGAAAGCTGTACCATGACCTCATACCATGATCACCACCCTGAGAAAGACTGTCATATTTCATAAGGGCTGTTCCCTAGGAGAGGTAATGTACAGGGCCCTCACCTTGAACTCATAGGACTCCTCAATTACCACCCTGAGAAAGACTCATATTTCAGAAGGGCTGTTCCCTAGGAGAGGTAATGTACAGGGCCTTCACCTTGAACTCATAGGACTCCTCAATTACCACCCTGAGAAAGACTCATATTTCATAAGGGCTGTTCCCTATGAGAGGTCATGTACAGGGCCTTCACCTTGAACTCATAGGACTCCTCAATTACCACCTCCAGGCGGCTGTACTCCCCCAGGATCGGCTTCCCCATCTCTGATATCCTCCGGGCCTCCTCCTCCTCCGCACTCATCTGGCCCTCCTCATCTACGGGGGTGATGGTGGGAGGTGAGGGGGGAGGGAGGGAGGGAGAGAGAGAAGGGAGGGAGGGGGGAGGTGAGGGGGGAGGTGAGGAGGGAGGGAGGGAGGGGGTGAGTGGGAGAGGTGAGGGGAAGGGGGGAAGAACGGAGGAGAGGAGTGAAAACAGTTCAGAGAGAGAGATAGAGAGAGAGAGAGAGGAGCAGAGGAAGAAATAAAGGGGGCAGAGAAGAGAGGAGGAAGGAAATAGAAGACAGGGGCCGATTGAGGTCCAAAGGGAAAAGAGAGGGAGGGTTTATGAGGACGGAATGTGAAGAGAAAGCAGAGAAGTTAAGGATACGATACAGCAGACAGTGAAACAGCAACATGTACACCAGATAGTATGATAGGGTACCATACACACAGATAGTAATAGAGAGTACAATAGATAGTAATAGAGGGTACACATAGATAGTAATAGAGGGTACACATAGATAGTAATAGAGGGTACACACAGATAGTAATAGAGGGTACAAACAGATAGTAATAGACGGTACACACAGATAGTAATAGAGGGTACAATAGATAGTAATAGAGGGTACACACAGATAGTAATAGAGGGTACACACAGATAGTAATAGAGGGTACAATAGATAGTAATAGAGGGTACACACAGATAGTAATAGAGGATGCAATAGATAGTAATAGAGGGTACAATAGATAGTAATAGAGGGTACAATAGATAGTAATAGAGGGTACACACGGATAGTAATAGAGGGTACAATAGATAGTAATAGAGGGTACACATAGATAGTAATAGAGGGTACACATAGATAGTAATAGAGGGTACACACAGATAGTAATAGAGGATACAACAGATAGTAATAGAGGGTACACACAGATAGTAATAGAGGATACAATAGATAGTAATAGAGGGTACACATAGATAGTAATAGAGGGTACATATAGATAGTAATAGAGGGTACAATAGATAGTAATAGAGGGTACACATAGATAGTAATAGAGGGTACACATAGATAGTAATAGAGGGTACACACAGATAGTAATAGAGCATACAATAGAGCAGACAGTGAAACAGCAACCCACCCCCAGAGTTATTTCCATCCAATTCATAATTGAGTCAGCTTCTAATTCTATATGAGGCATAGCCATTGTATGCATCAGACCATACGTATGATGACGTACTATGCTGTGTGTTAGCCAGAGAGAAGGAACCCGAGGGAGAGTGCGTACGTGTGACGTCTGCGTGTTTTCGGCTGTGTGTGTGTGTGTGTGTGTGTGTGTGAGAGAGAGAGAGAGAGAGAGAGAGAGAGAGAGAGAGAGAGAGAGAGAAGAACATGCGTGGGAGTGTGACGATGTGATGGGGAGGCAAAAAGAGGAGGGGGAAAAACAAGAGAGATTAGAGGAGAAGATCGCTGAGAGGATGAAAGGATTGTAAGGAGGAGGGGAGAGAGGGATGAAAGGAGGTAGAGAGAGCCTTTTAGATCAGCCTGTGAGTGGAGGACAACTGGAAAAGAAAAGGAAACGCTAAAGAGAAGAAGGGGTGAAGAAAACAAAACTGGAGCTGATAGAAAAGGTGTGTGTGTATGTGTGTGTGTCTACATGTGTGTGTGTGTGTGTGTGTGTCTACGTGTGTGTGTGTGTGTGTGTATGTCTGTCTATATATGTGTGTGTGTGTGTGTGTGTGTCTACATGTGTGTGTGTGTGTGTGTGTGTCTACGTGTGTGTGTGTGTGTGTGTGTGTGTGTATGTCTGTCTATATA
>CM030182.1:16217960-16225460 GCA_017639675.1 Aplochiton taeniatus
CCCCCCACCCCCCCCCCCCCATTCAGCCCCCCCCCATCCTCACGTGGTCTGGTCGTTGACAAACTCCAGCTCCCCGCGGGCGTCTTCGTAGTCCTCCCCCCCCCCCCTGGCGGTGCCGGCCTCCGTGCGGTAGGGCAGTGCCACGGTGCCGCGGGCGCCCGAGTTCCTCACCACCGTCACCTCCATGGTGCCCACGCTCTCGCACACCCGCACCACGCGCTCGCCGAAGGTGAAGATGCCGGCGTGGTCGTCGTCCAGGATGGTCACCGTGGCCACCAGGGGCTCCGCCAGGCGGCCCTTGGGGGCGGCCCCGGCCTCGTCGCTCTCGAACATGCCCTCGGCGTCGCCCACGCGCAGGTTCATCAGGCGCACGAAGAAGTGCTCGTCCTCCTCGAAGATGTCGTCGTCGATGATGCCCACCTGGGGGGGGGGGGGGGGGGGGGCAGGGGGAGGACAGGGAGAGGGGGGAGGAGGGGGAGGACAGGGAGAGGGTGAGTTAAAGAGACAAGAAGAGCAAAGGGAGAAGTGGAGGGGAGAGAAAAGTTTGAGAGGGGGAAGAGAGAGAGAGACGATAGATAAAGAGACAGAGAAAGAGAGAGAGAGAGAGAGAGAGAGAGAGAGAGAGAGAGAGAGAGAGAGAGAGAGAGAGAGAGAGAGAGAGAGAGAGAGAGAGAGAGAGAGAGAGAGAGAGAGAGAGAGAGAGAGAGAGAGAGAGAGAGAGAGAGATGGGAGGATGTTAGTCTCCCAAAGCTGTCATTTCACATCAACAGCCACTCATCACACACCTTACACACGCATTGATGAACTCCCAGAAATAGACTCACACACACACACACACACACACACACACACACACACACACACAGACACACACAGACACACACACACACACAGACACACACAGACACACACACACACACACACACACACACACACACACATACACACACACACACACACACACAGACACACACACACACACACACACACACACACACACACAGACACACACAGACAGAGAGACACGTCTCCTCCTCACCTTTCCACAACCTTCCATCTAACAGAGACATACAGACAGACCCACAGAGACATACAGAGACAGCCAGCTAAGGGAATTACTGCTGCCACTCTCTGCTGTGTGACTAGGGGTGATAGACTGGTCCTGTTACCTCTGTGGTAAGACCTGCGTTTTCAGGAAGAAAGACACCTGAGCTGATCTCTCCTTCAGCACACTCTCTCTTTATATATGAGATAAGTACCAGAATACAAAAAGGAACCAAGGAAACGTTTGCTGTTTTTAAAATAGTGTGGCTTTCTAGTTCCACTCAGGTAAATTAGGGGAAGAGTTAGGGTGTGACACAACCCTAAAACCAAGCGACTGTGGAAGACTAGTTTTATCTTGATAGGGCTGTAATGTATTACAGCTAGTACTATAGGGAACTGCGCTTAGTACTGTTATGTACTAAAGCTAGTACTGTAGTGTACTGCGCTTAGTACTGTTATGTACTGCAGATAGACACCTAAAGAGATTTTCCCTGGTGTGGCAGTGTACTGGCTATAGGGTCATCTCTTCTCTAAGGACTCTGTCCAGACTTCCATTACTCTGTTGAGTTCACAGCTGATAGGCTGTTAGTGTGAGAGAGAACGCTTCAGCACCAAAAAGGGAATTCTAAAATGTTCTCTCGACTGCTACATCAGCAGGAGCTGTCTCCATAATTGTGAATCCTGTCGAGTAAAAACAGCTTTTGTTGTTGATCAATGCGTGATCTTTTTTATTTTTTATGTTTTATTTTTTTTACATTTGACTGTGTCAGTTGCTGCCGCGTCAGCCCAGCTAAAGGGGCCACAAAATGGCTGCTCATTTTCAGTTCCCCCGGCTTCCGACATGGACTCTTCCTGGACAGCCCCGACGTGCAGGGCCGCTGGGCGGTGAATCACTACGGGTGTGTCGTGGGAGATAATTAGTTTGGGTACGGCCGTCGCACCCTCGACATTTCCGGTTCGCCTCCGGGGCAATTAGCGCTCCTCCGCGGCGACGGCTCGACAGAATGACCTTTGGGTGAGCGCTGCCTCCGAGACAGTTTAACGGGCGGGACAGCCTCTGAGGCGTTCCAAAAGCAAAAGCTGCGCCTCGACACACTGACACCTCCGGTGTTGCTGGTCTCAGGCGAACGGTGGAACGGGGAAAAGAACACTGGGAGACGCGTAATTACCGCTGACCTAGAATGTTCTATTTCGTTCCGCTCAAGTCTCGCGGAAGTTCCTGGGAAAACTCCTCGCCTCGCGATGAACTTAGTGATAGGTGATCCGTGTGGACCCCAAATGGGGGTGTGTGTTTCTCGTAAGATCAGCACCTTGTGGGGACCATGGGGTTTTAGTGTTTACACAGTAGGTCAACATAAGGGGACCAGGGAAGGGATGGCAAAGGTCCCTCAAATGGACCTCATTCCAAAGAGGTTATCTGACTGGTTGAACAATGAGAGTTTGACCACTCATTGCTATATAAACTGTAAGCGGACCATTGCGAGGTGGGAGCTGCACTAGGTAGCCTCCCGCATTACCCCAACTTGAACTGTGATGTGTTCAAAGTCCTCCTTCCACCTCATAGAGGATCATTTCCACCACAGCTTTCAGTGAAAACTCACCCAAACCGAAAACGATGGAATCTACTGTGGACGAATTCACTTGACAAATCCCCCTAAAAGTCCCGGTTGTTGGAGCAACGCTTGGCTGAACCCCAGTGCTCACTTCCAAACAAGTACAGTGACCAGCCCAAACGGTGAATAAGATATAATATATAGAAATATCATATAGAAATATGATAAATAGAATTTTCACATAGGTCTTTGTTCCGAGTGTGATCAGTTTGTGGATAGATACCCTTATATCAACGCAAACAGTCCGCCATCAAAGCAATGGAAAGTTTGAACAGACCACTCCCCCCCCCACCCCCCCCACCACCACCCCCGCCCCCCCCCCCCCCCCCCCCCTTTTGATCCAGGATCAAACCGTAAGACGAGCACCCAGATTGCACCATCACCATGTCCGACTGGACCCCCTCTAAGTCTCTCAGCCGAGCTGTCCCCAGAAACGAAAAGAAAAGCACAGCAGAGGTTCAAAGTGCATCCTTGGTCTCTGTCTCATGTGAGGTACGATCTTCTGGTGTTTGAAGTAAAATTGGTTATGTTTCTGTCGAGAGTAAAGGTGTTTCATTTCATCTTCAACTCCCATTCCACATTCCCTGTCTTTCATCATCCCTCCACCCATTTTTTTTGTTTCTCTTGTAGGACCTCTCTCTCTCTCTCTCTCTCTCTCTCTCTCTCTCTCCCTTTCTCTCATTGCTGTGGGACTATGTGCAACCCATCCCACCTTGATGTCCTTGTGTGTCTCCCCGGGTTTGAACACCAGTGTCCCCTCACTGTACTGGTAGTCTGAGCCGGCGTTGGCAGAGCCGTCCTCGGTCCTGTAGTCCACGTAGAAGGTGCTTTCACCCAGGCCGCCATGACACACCACCGGCAGACTCAGCACGCCACAGTTCTCCATGCACTGTGGATGGGAGGGAGGGGGCAAAGCATTCTGGGTTATGTAGGCACATGCTCCAACCATGGAAGTAGCTAAGTCAACATCATATTATACATTTTTTTGCTGCATGTAAAACTGTGTGCCCATCTATGTGTGCATTTGTGTGTTTGCGTGTGTGTGTGTGTGTGTGTGTGTGTGAGGGGGGGGGGGTGTTGGGGGGGTTCATGTCAGAGAGATCAGGGCGTGGGTGTGTTTGTGTGTGTGTGCGTGTGTGAGTAGGTGTGGGCGTAATTAAATGTCCTGCTGTTCATTTAATTATTAGCATCAGCTGAAACGCTTCAGTATAAGTGGGTGGATTCGATTTCTCTCTCTCTCTCTCTCTTTCTTTCTCTCTCTCTCTCTCTCTCTCTCTCTCTCTCTCTCTCTCTCTCTCTCTCTCTCTCTCTCTCTTTATTTCTCTCGCTCTCTCTCTCTCTCTCTGTCTCTCTGTCTCTCTGTCTCTCTGTCTCTCTGTCTCTCTGTCTCTCTCTCTCTCTCTCTCTCTCTCTCTCTCTCTCTCTCTCTCTCTTTCTCTTCATCCCTCTGTCTCTTCATTGTTTGATGGTTTACGTGGGCTAATGCTGGAGGCTGGATGAAGTATTTTCGGTTTCCTAGTGTCTGGAGATGTCTGGAGCATTCAAGCATAAGTTTCCCCTCATGGAATAATAGTGTTTTCTGATTAAGAATATCGTCTGGCTCGAAGCTATCCAGATGTTGCAGAAGCTTGGGCTATTTTACTAGGTACTAGGTACTTCACCTGAGTGTACTAGTTACTAGGTACTTCACCCGAGTGCACTAGTTACTAGGTACCTCACCTGAGTGTACTATGTACAAGGTACATCACCTGAGTGTACTAGGTACTAGTTACTAGGTACTTCACCTGAGTGTACTAGTTACTAGGTACTTCACCTGAGTGCACTAGTTACTAGGTACCTCACCTGAGTGTACTATGTACAAGGTACATCACCTGAGTGTACTAGGCACTAGGTACTAGGTACTTCACCTGAGTGTACTAGTTACTAGGTACTTCACCTGAGTGCCTAGTTACTAGGTACCTCACCTGAGTGTACTATGTACAAGGTACATCACCTGAGTGTACTAGGTACTAGGTACTAGGTACTTCACCTGAGTGTACTAGTTACTAGGTACTAGGTACTTCACCTGAGTGTACTATGTACTATGTACTAGGTACTTCACCTGAGTGTACTAGGTACTAGGTACTAGGTACTTCACCTGAGTGTACTAGTTACTAGGTACTTCACCTGAGTGCACTAGTTACTAGATACCTCACCTGAGTGTACTATGTACAAGGTACATCACCTGAGTGTACTAGGTACTAGGTACTAGGTACTTCACCTGAGTGTACTATGTACTATGTACTAGGTACTTCACCTGAGTGTACTAGGTACTAGGTACTTCACCTGAGTGTACTATGTACTATGTACTAGGTACTTCACCTGAGTGTACTAGGTACTAGGTACATCACCTGAGTGTACTATGTACTATGTACTAGGTACTTCACCTGAGTGTACTAGGTACTAAGTACTAGGTACTTCACCAGAGTGTACTATGTACTATGTACTAGGTACTTCACCTGAGTGTACTATGTACTATGTACTAGGTACTTCAACTGAGTGTACTAGGTACTTCACCTGAGTGTACTATGTACTATGTACTAGGTACTTCACCTGAGTGTACTAGGTACTCTGTACTAGGTACATCACCTGAGTGTACTATGTACTATGTACTAGGTACTTCACCTGAGTGTACTATGTACTATGTACTAGGTACTTCAACTGAGTGTACTAGGTACTTCACCTGAGTGTACTATGTACTATGTACTAGGTACTTCACCTGAGTGTACTAGGTACTATGTACTAGGTACATCACCTGAGTGTACTATGTACTATGTACTAGGTACTTCCCCTGAGTGTACTATGTACTATGTACTAGGTACTTCACCTGAGTGTACTAGGTACTTCACCTGAGTGTACTATGTACTATGTACTAGGTACTTCACCTGAGTGTACTAAGTACTATGTACTAGGTACTATGTACTATGTACTAGGTACTAGGTACTATGTACTATGTACTATGTACTAGGTACTTCACCTGAGTGTATTATGTACTAGGTACTATGTACTATGTACTATGTACTAGGTACTTCACCTGAGTGTACTAGGTACTATGTACTAGGTACTAGGTACTATGTACTGGGTACTTCACCTGAGTGTACTAGGTACTATGTACTATGTACTATGTACTATGTACTATGTACTAGGTACTATGTACTATGTACTAGGTACATCACCTGAGTGTACTATGTACTAGGTACTATGTACTTCACCTGAGTGTACTATGTACTATGTACTATGTACTAGGTACTTCACCTGAGTGTACTAGGTACTATGTACTAGGTACTAGGTACTATGTACTAGGTACTTCACCTGAGTGTACTAGGTACTATGTACTAGGTACTAGGTACTATGTACTAGGTACTTCACCTGAGTGTACTAGGTACTATGTACTATGTACTATGTACTAGGTACTATGTACTAGGTACATCACCTGAGTGTACTATGTACTAGGTACTATGTACTTCACCTGAGTGTACTATGTACTATGTACTATGTACTAGGTACTATGTACTAGGTACTTCACCTGAGTGTACTATGTACTATGTACTATGTACTATGTACTAGGTACTAGGTACTAGGTACTATGTACTTCACCTGAGTGTACTAGGTACTATGTACTATGTACTATGTACTAGGTACTATGTACTAGGTACATGTACTATGTACTAGGTACATCACCTGAGTGTACTATGTACTAGGTACTAGGTACTTCACCTGAGTGTACTATGTACTATGTACTATGTACTATGTACTAGGTACTATGTACTAGGTACTATGTACTATGTACTAGGTACTTCACCTGAGTGTACTAGGTACTATGTACTATGTACTATGTACTATGTACTAGGTACTAGGTACTATGTACTAGGTACTAGGTACTATGTACTATGTACTAGGTACTAGGTACTAGGTACTAGGTACTATGTACTAGGTACTAGGTACTATGTACTAGGTACTAGGTACTATGTACTATGTACTAGGTACTAGGTACTATGTACTATGTACTAGGTACTAGGTACTAGGTACTAGGTACTATGTACTAGGTACTAGGTACTATGTACTATGTACTATGTACTAGGTACTAGGTACTATGTACTAGGTACTATGTACTAGGTACTAGGTACTATGTACTATGTACTAGGTACTAGGTACTATGTACTATGTACTAGGTACTAGGTACTAGGTACTATGTACTAGGTACTATGTACTATGTACTAGGTACTAGGTACTATGTACTATGTACTAGGTACTAGGTACTATGTACTAGGTACTATGTACTAGGTACTAGGTACTAGGTACTAGGTACTAGGTACTATGTACTAGGTACTAGGTACTAGGTACTATGTACTATGTACTAGGTACATCACCTGAGGGTGGGCGTTCTCGAAGGTGATGCGGCTGCACACGGGCAGGTCGTCGTCCTCCACCACGTCGTCCTCGACAACGGCCGTGCGGCGGGCGTGGTCAGCGGCGGCGTGCTTCTTCAGAACGTTACCGGCACCAATCATCATCCGGGTGGCCTGGGGTAGAGAGGTGAACCGGGGGAGGTGTTATCCAGAGGTGTCTGAGTTGATGTGTGTGTGTGTGTGTGTCTGTGTCAGTGTGTGTGTGTGTGTGTGTGTGTGTGTGTGTGTGTGTCTGTATTAGTGTGTGTGTGTGTGGGTGGGTGTGTGTGCTGGCGTGGTAGTTTTGTGTGTGTGTGTGTGTGTGTGTGTGTGTGTGTGTGTGTGTGTCTGTATTAGTGTGTGTGTGTGTGTGTGTGTGTGTCTGTATTAGTGTGTGTGTGTGTGGGTGGGTGTGT
>CM030182.1:16245460-16247960 GCA_017639675.1 Aplochiton taeniatus
CAGAATCAACAGATAATCAACAGATAATCAACACAGAATCAACAGATAATCAACAGATAATCAACACAGAATCAACAGATAATCAACACAGAATCAACACAGAATCAACAGATAATCAACACAGAATCAACACAGAATCAACAGATAATCCTGTTCACATTCTCTCACTCTTCAGACAAACACTTCACTTTATGCTGAAGGTATTGAGTGGCCATGTGCTGCATCCTAACACGGACAAGCAGCATCAAAGAGACTTTCCTAACACACACACACACACACACTCACACACACAACACACACACACACACACACACACACACACACACAAGCAGCATCAAAGAGACTTTCCTAAACCGACTCAACACACAAAGCTGCATCCTTCAGCACAGAGGAAACTCAAAAGCCTACACACACTCACACTCACACACACAACACACACACACACACACACACACACACACACACACACACACACACACACACACACACACTCACACACACACTCACACACACAACACACACACACACACACACACACACACACACACACACACACACACACATACACACTCCCACTCTCTTAAACACACACTCAGACACAAGACGAGCCCGGATTCCACGACACGTCCTGTTCCTTAACGACCGGCGGTAACCAGGGCAACCGGTGGCCCTGTTGCCTGGGCGTCCTGACGCGCGCGTCTCTGCACTGTGTGATTCAATTAGACGCTCATGGCTGACACTCCACTGATGGAGCGAGGAAGCAACAGAGGGCTCACACTCACTACCACAGACACAGGGACGCCTGTGTGTGTGTGTGTGTGTGTGTGTGTGTGTATGTGGGTGTCTGAGTGTGTGTGTGTGTGTGTCTTGAGTGTGTGTGTGTGTGTGTGTGTGTGTGTATGTGTGTGTGTGAGTGTGTGGGTGTCTGAGTGTTGGTGTGTGTGTATGTGTGTGTATGTGTGTGTGTGAGTGTGTGGGTGTCTGAGTGTGTGTGTGTGTGTGTGTGTGTGTTCCTGCTGCCATCCCTACTGTCTTCTTTTTTTCCTGATTTGTGGCTTTATGTCTACGCATCTGTGTATTCCCATTGTGTGAGTCTGTGTGTGTGTGTGTGTGTGTGTGTGTGTGTGTATGTGTGTCCATGTGGGGGTGTGTGTTATCATTTTTGTTTGTGTATACAAACTCGTGTGACAGTGAGGTTGAATGACATATCTATATTTTTGTGTACAACAGTTTGTGTCTCTGTGTGTGTCTGTTGTTGAGTGTGTGTGTGTGTGTGTGTGTGTGTGTGTGTGTGTGTGTGTGTGTGTGTGTGTGTGTGTGTTCTCAGAGTGCTGTCACACCAGGCAGAACTGCGAGTAAGTTAGAAAAGGAATTTGTGGGAGAAATGTGTTTCTTTTACTTTTATTGAGGCCATTTAGTTTGTGGACCTTCCTGTTTTCACCAATGAGCACCATGACAGAAAACCATATTTCATACGGGGTGTCTCGCTTCTACAACAAAAAATAAACAACACCCTCAGTAGCTCGATACAAGCTTCCCTGAATCGGCTCTCGATGTTCCAAAGCTTCATAAATTCAAATTCAAAAATTCGTAAACAGCAGCTTATCAGACGCACCTCTCATACGAAACACGGACCAAATGATCTGACTCCGAAGGTGTCCTGGAGCTCAGACGTTAACGTTACGGGCTTCTTCCAAATTAACATTGAGAGCGAGTGCAGCGAGCTGTGCCCCTGACCAAGGCCGCTCTAGTCAGACCAGGGGGGGGGGGGGGGAGCCACAAACAGCCAGCCGTTACAATTCCCAAAACACAAAAGCATAAACAACGACGTAGATTGTAATGGTAACGATAAGCGCTTGTCCCCGTCTCCCAGGTAACCATCCCACTTAAAGGGGATTGTTTATTAAAGGCTACAGTAAGTGCAGTCCCACTAACATAGACAAGAGTTGTCGAATGTTGATAATTATAGTGCAATAAACATGATTATGTATAAACAAATAATGCGATCAAGATCATGATTGCTTACAAAACAAAATAACTGATCTAATTAAAATATATTCTATAGAAGACGTGTGACTCACATAGGAGGAATTTACCATCGGCTCAAACGCTGCACACGTAAATTATTAATCCAAACCTGGCCCAGGCAGTTATCTCTCCAGTATTCAGAATGGATATTTTGAAATCTCATTTAATGGTGTTGGTGCTTGACTGATCCATTCCGTGAATCGACCCATAACCAATTCTAATAGTGTCCCTCAGACTAACAGCGTGAAGGGGAAGGTATTCACTGAGACTGGAAAACCAAACGCCAAACATCTCTCCACTCCAGCCTGTCCTTTCAGTGGACAGGACTACTGTGTGTGTGTGTGTGTGTGTGTGTGTGTGTGCGTGCGTGTGTGTGTGTGTGTGTGTGTGTGCGTGTGTGCGTGTGTGTTTGGACAGGGTCACTGACCTGACTGACAAACATCAACAGTTTCAGCTACACTTGACTTCACCA
>CM030182.1:16250460-16255460 GCA_017639675.1 Aplochiton taeniatus
AAACCGCTCAGAAAGGCTTCTATGTGAGGCTACTGGTCTGGTATGGGCCACCATGGTGTGTCAATAGGTTATGATAGTGCTGTAAAAATGATCCAGGAGGCTTCAAATCATTTGAGCTGGGGTGGGTACACATCTGCACCGCAGTGTGAAAGAGCTTCAGAGGGAAACATCACCGTCTGTCTGTCTCTCCTGTGCCTGACGGAAACAGAAAAACGGCTGCACGTAAAATGTTCTATGTGCCAAACTAGTACGAAGATAAAATGTTTGCATACACACAGAAACATATATTAATATGCACATTTAAATCAACATCCCTCGCAACCGAATTAAGGAATGAAAAAGAGTGTATTGTGAGGAAGGCAGGCCGCCCTGACACACAGATGTTGCTGGCTTAACGGGTCATAAGAGATGGAGGGATGAGAGGAGGATGGCAGCAGGAGCAGAGCGGAGAGAGGGAGGGAGGGAGGAAAAGGAGATGTGAAAGAGAGAGGAGGACGTTCTGTTCCTGATGACTTGACTTTGCTGTGGAGTGTCGCTTGGAGAAGGTGGTGAGATAAATTGAAGTGGGGAGAGTGGAAGGATGGAGTTGGTGTTGGTGTGTGTGTGTGTGTGTGTGTGTGTGTGTGTGTGTGTGTGTGTGTGTGTGTGTGTGTGTGTGTGCATAGCTCATTTCATTCTAACATTAACCAAACAGAATATTCTAACCCGGATCCCTGTAATAACACTTCCTGGCAATGTGCATATATTTGCATATTTTGGCATGCTAATGACCTTGTTGAGCTCAGCAGTAATCAGGTCAGGCACACAGCGAGTCCTGAGGACCTAGGCATCAACAAGAACATGCTGCTAATATTTCATTAAAAAAATACATCTCCCACGATGCACCTCAGGGGGGGCCATGTCCTGAAGCACATTCAAGGGGGTCCCTGAGGCTGATACCTAATAAGAGCATAATTGCAACCTGTCACGTCCTCTAAATCAATTGGTCCAATGGGAACAGGGCGGACGTGCTTCTCCTTTAAACTGACCAATCAATGCTCCCCTTGTGCCCGGCAACCAATCAGATGAAATTGTTTTTCACTCTGGATCTATAAAAAGGACGTGTATTATACGTCCGTTTATAATTTTATTGAAAGAGGGTACATCCTGTCGAGAGCACAGCTTCTTACACGGCCCAGGCAACAGAGTGGGACAATTCAAAACTAAACCATGTAACCATAACTACAGTGTTAAAGACATTATCAGTGTATGTGACCATGACTACAGTGTTAAAGACATTATCAGTGTAACCATAACTACAGTGTTAAAGACATTATCAGTGTATGTGACCATGACTACAGTGTTAAAGACATTATCAGTGTAACCATAACTACAGTGTTAAAGACATTATCAGTGTGACCATGACTACAGTGTTAAAGACATTATCAGTGTAACCATGACTACAGTGTTAAAGACATTATCAGTGTAACCATGACTACAGTGTTAAAGACATTATCAGTGTAACCGTGACTACAGTGTTAAAGACATCATCAGTGTATGTGACCATGACTACAGTGTTAAAGGCATTATCAGTGTATGTAACCATGACTACAGTGTTAAAGACATTATCGGTCTATACCAATGACTAGTGTTAAAGACATTATCAGTGTATGTAACCATGACTACAGTGTTAAAGGCATTATCAGTGAACTGCAGCGTTAAAAGGACCCCAGGGGGAAGTGGAGGTGAGGTATAGATATAAAGGTTCTACCGCGTTTGTTGCCACAGCACCTTCACTGAGGGAGGCATAGAGCACCTTATGGCACCCAGCAATCTGCTCTGTTCATCTCTGGAACAAAGATGAAAGGGTGGAGGAGGTGGGGGAGGGGGGGTACTCTGGAACTCATCCCAGCCATGTGAACACACTTCTTCCTCTCTCTCTCTCTCTCTCTCTCTCTCTCTCTCTCTCTCTCTCTCTCTCTCTCTCTCTCTCTCTCTCTCTGTTCCTTCTTCATCCCTCCATCCTCCTGCTATTCTCAGTCCCTCTATTCACCCCTACTGCTTTCTGGACTAATTTTCTCACTTTGCTCTAATGGCAGGTGTTCCTCTTACAAAACCACTGAAGCACTTTGGGTTATAAAACCCCTGTCGGGTTATAAAACCCCTGTTGGGTTACAAAACCCCTGTTGGGTTATAAACCCCTATTGGGTTATCAAACAAATAAAACAATACAAAATTGGGTTATAGTCTCCTGTTAGTCTTTGTTTACAGTCTGTGGGTAATGTAGTCCAACTGTCTCCATCTTAGTGGGCTCAGGAGTGTTTTGTTGTTTTGTTTATGGTTTGCACACACACACACACACACACACACACACACGCCTGGTGTTGTGTTTGTTTATCTCCTCCACGATGGCAACTGTCCCTCCTTTATTCTCTCTCTTCCCTTCTTCATCTCCTCCTCTCCTACGTTCCTCCTCCCCTCTTATCTTTCCTTCCTGCCCTCTTTCTTTCCGCCTTCTACTCCTCCATCGTTCCTCTGCACATTAACACCCAGCCCACCTCTTCTTCACTCTTCTTCATTCTTCTTCTTCTTCATTCTTCTTCTTCTTCTTCTTCTTCTTCTTCTTCTTCTTCTTCTTCTTCTTCTTCTTCTTCATTCTTCTTCTTCTTTTTCATTCTTCTTCATTCTTCTTCTTCTTCTTCTTTTTCATTTTTCTTCTCTCTTCTTCATTCTTCTTCTTCTTCTTCTTCATTCTTCTTCTTCTTCATTCTTCTTCTTCATTCTTCTTCTTCATTCTTCTTCTTCTTCACTCTTCTTCTTCTTCTTTTTCATTTTTCTTCATTCTTCTTCATTCTTCTTCTTCTTCTTCTTCATTCTTCTTCTTCATTCTTCTTCTTCTTCTGTTTCATTTTTCTTCATTCTTCTTCATTCTTCTTCTTCTTGTTCTTCTTCATTCTTCTTCTTCTTCATTCTTCTTCTTCATTCTTCTTCTTCCTCTTCATTCTTCTTCTTCTTCTTCTTCATTCTTCTTCTTCTTGTTCTTCATTCTTCTTCTTCTTCTTCTTCTTCATTCTTCTTCTTCTTCATTCTTCTTCTTCTTCTTCTTCATTCTTCTTCTTCTTCTTCTTCATTCTTCTTCTTCTTCATTCTTCTTCTTCTTCTTCTACTTCATTCTTCATTCTTCTTCTTCTTCTTCATTCTTCTTCTTCTTCTTCTTCATTCTTCTTCTTCTTCTTCATTCTTCTTCTTCTTCTTCTTCATTCTTCATTCTTCTTCATTCTTCTTCTTCATTCTTCTTCATAGTCATGGAGCGTTAGTCATAAAGGCATGGAGCCGTAGTATCGCAATGGTGATTACATAATGTATGAATGCACATCATGGGCCCATAAACGTTTGTAGTCCCATGAAGATTTACTGTAATGGATCTCGTAAAAGAGCAGATCATCACGTCTCTCTCTTTCTCTTTCTCTGTCTTCCCCTTTTCTCTCTTTTTCTTTCTCTTTCTCTGTCTTCCCCTTTTCTCTCTTTCTCTTTCTCTTTCTCTGTCTTCCCCTTTTCTCTCTTTCTCTTTCTCTTTCTCTGTCTTCCCCTTTTCTCTCTTTCTCTTTCTCTGTCTTCCCCTTTTCTCCCTTTCTCTTTCTCTTTCTCTGTCTTCCCCTTTTCTCTTTCTCTCTTCGTCCAGTCTTGTCCTCGTCCCCTCTCTCCATCCACGTATTTTAAAAGGATCACATTTTACCCGTTTTTTGGCGTTCTCTATCTCACTTCACTACACACACACACACACACACACACACACACACACACACACACACACACACACACACACACACAAACCCAAATCTAAACAGTGTTTTGTCAGTAGGGATGTAGACTGGGATGCTATTTGACTCCGTCACACCTGCCTTAGTGTTCTTGACGCGTATCAACCCAACATTATGCACATGCACTGTGTGTTTATATTAAGCCTTAATCAGTAGAGCGGTATGATCATAATACACTCATAACACAGCAGTGTCATCATTATGAAAGGTTGATTATATCCTCCAACTCACCTCTCTACCCCCCCTCTCTCGCTCTACCGCCCCCCCCCCCTGCTCTCTACCCTTTTCTCTCTCTCTCTCTCTCTCTCTCTCTCTCTCTCTCTCTCTCTCTCTCTCTCTCTCTCTCTCTCTCTCTCTCTCTCTCTCTCTCTCTCTCTCTTTCTCTCTAGCCCCCTCTCTTTCTATTTTCTCTTTTTCTACCTGCGTTTCTCATCATGATCTAATCACGGCATCTTCGATCACAATATCCTGTTTTCCTCTCCTCCTTACATGGACATCCTGTTTTCCTCTCCTCCTTATATGGACATCCTGTTTTCCTCTCCTCCTTATATGGACATCCTGTTTTCCTCTCCTCCTTATATGGATGTGTCTAATGGCACGATTTGGTTAGCAGCTCAGTCAACTCAGAGTTGAAGCCCCCCCCCTAATTACAATACAGCCTTCTTGTGTGGGTGTGCGTACGTGTGTGTGTGTGTGTGTGTGTGTGTGTGTGTGTGTGTGTGTGTGTGTGTGTGTGTGTGTGTGTGTGCGCTGTGTGACTTCCCTGGCTCCCTGGTAATCACATCCTACATCAACTGTCACCTCTCTAAGCTGCTACATTAGAGCCAGGGGCGACACACACACACACACACACACACACACACACACACACACACACACCAATACACACACACACACACACACATGCAAATAAACACACACAAACACACCAATACACACACACCCACACACACTCTAGACCTAGGAGCGTGTGTGTGTGTGTGTGTACGTGTGTGCATGAAAGTGCGTCAGTGGTTTTGTAAGAGGAACACCTTCCAAATGTGTCTATGATTTGGGTCACCGGTCCGGGCGGGTTGGAATTTTCGGCCCCTTGAGAAATCTAAAACAGGATCTCCGTCCATAACACACACAAACACACACCAAAACCTAAAGGCACACACAAACACACACACACACACACACAAACAGTGACAGCGACAG
>CM030182.1:16262960-16265460 GCA_017639675.1 Aplochiton taeniatus
ATATGAAACACACTCTCAAAGCACAAAGCATTTCGACGTCCACCAACACACTCTCATGGATCGCTGGAAGACACACTAGAGACACACACTGCCACCTGAAAACACGCCCACAAGCACAGCGCATTTCGACGTCCAACAGCAGTAAAGTGTTCTCCTCATCACATTGAGTCATTTCAGACTTTAGCAGCCCGCTCCACAGAACCACACACAAAGAAGTAGTCCTTCACTGCATGCACAATAGCTAGGCCCATTTATGATATTTCATAAGCCAATAGGTTTACACCTGTACTGGATATAACACTTACACCATCCAACACGTACAGAACCACAGGGAACAGGACGGTCCTTGTAAAATCAAACCTTCTTCATGGCTGCTCTCTGAGGAAGTAGGATTGATCCCTGTGGAACCTCAGTCTTACCATCGTTCCAATGATGAGAAAGACTGGAAATAATTGGGGGGGGGGGCAGTCCAGTTTGATGATACACAACCACAAACGAATCCAAAACTGAACAGAGCTATTAACCATTACCTAAACCAACAGACAAACCCTTCACCGATAAAAACTAATAATTAAAACAGGAACAGAAAGGTTTTCCGTTGTGCTGAGTTGAGTCTATCCTGCCGGGTCGATATGGTCCTGCACCAATGGCCCTGGCTGATGAATGAACTCATTATGGAGCTTTATTAAGTTTGAAAGGCTGGCGGTGGGTGCCTGCTGGACCACTGGTTTAATGCTCATGGGCATGAACGGGTAGAGGGAATGTGTGTGTGGGGGGGGGGGGGGGGGGGGGGGGGGTCAGAGAGAGAGGGGGTCATGGGTGTCTCTGTGTTGTCTCTGTTTACAACACTGTACGATATATGCATTAACGTGTGTGTGTGTGTGTGTGTGTGTGTGCTGTGTGTGTGTGTGTGTGTGTGTGTGTGTGTGTGTGTGTGTGTCTGTGTGTGTGTGTGTGTAAATCTACGATTAAGGGGACTGGGGTACCATCACTCACACACACACAGCAGATCAGCCTGTAATAATCAAATAGCTAAAGAGTGCATCACCAATGACTGTGTCGCCTACTGTAGACTGCAGCTAGGACAGCTAGGATAGCTAGGATCTCCTGCATTAAGCCACAACTAAGCCCTTTGCAACCGGCAACGAACGGGTTACATTCCTGTACCTAGCTTGGAACCGCTCGGAGCGTTTCCACCGGAAATACACGGGTTTGCAACCGGCCACTCTGGTTCTGACTGGAACCAGAAAACAGTTTTTTTTCTTCTTGGAACCGAAGTGTGAACCGCGACAACATGAGGGTGTGTCGTATTCTACAGGTTAGAAAGACTGGATGGGTGTGTCATATTCTCCAGGTTAGACAGACTGGATGGGTGTGTCATATTCTCCAGGTTAGACAGACTGGATGGGTGTGTCATATTCTCCAGGTTAGACAGACTGGATGGGTGTGTCATATTCTACAGGTTAGACAGACTGGATGGGTGTCATATTCTACAGGTTAGAAAGACTGGATGGGTGTGTCATATTCTACAGGTTAGACAGACTGGATGGGTGTGTCATATTCTACAGGTTAGACAGACTGGATGGGTGTGTCATATTCTACAGGTTAGACAGACTGGATGGTGTGTCATATTCTCCAGGTTAGAAAGGCTGGATGGGTGTGTCATATTCTACAGGTTAGACAGACTGGATGGGTGTGTCATATTCTCCAGGTTAGAAAGACTGGATGGGTGTGTCATATTCTACAGGTTAGACAGACTGGATGGGTGTGTCATATTCTCCAGGTTAGAAAGACTGGATGGGTGTCATATTCTACAGGTTAGACAGACTGATGGGTGTGTCATATTCTCCAGGTTAGAAAGACTGGATGTCTGTGTCATATTCTACAGGTTAGACAGACTGGATGGGTGTGTCATATTCTCCAGGTTAGACAGACTGGATGGGTGTGTCATCTTCTCCAGGTTGGAAAGACTGGATGGGTGTGTCATATTCTACAGGTTAGAAAGACTGGATGGGTGTGTCATATTCTCCAGGTTGGAAAGACCGGATGGAAACGTGGGCCGGTTCCCAAGATAGCACCAAGGTTCCAAAGATCCCGCACGGAACCGGTTCAAGAACCCGTTCCCTGTCGGTGGAAAAGGGTTAGGGTTAGGGTTAGGGTTAGGGTTAGGGTTAGGGCTAGGGTTGGGGTTAGGGTTAGGGTTAGGGTTAGGGTTAGGGTTAGGGCTATGAGTGACAGCACCTGTGAGATCCAAACAGCGTCACACTGAACTGTTGATATGCTGACCCACACAGCCGATAAAGAACTCTACAGCCTCACACTTTGATGGTAACACACTCTCTTCTCAACTTCTGATTTAATCGCACACATACACATGCATGCGTACAAAATCACACGTACAGAACCTCACACACACTGGCCGAAAAAAAACACACTCAGCGGATCCAGATCTCCAGCGATCACACTGTTTATCTATCTAACGAGCCCAGCAGGACACCGA
>CM030182.1:16270460-16277960 GCA_017639675.1 Aplochiton taeniatus
GTGTGCATGCGTGTGTGTGCGCATGTGTGCCGTACGTGCGTGCAAACTCTTAGGTGTGATTCCTTCTCCACACTTAGATTCCCTCTAAACTCTAGACTTTCTAAAAACGTCCTTCCTCTCTGGTCCTAGCAGGCGTTTGAAACGTTGAGGAGCCAGAGCTCTCCTCACAGTTTGCCCTGAACAGAATCAAACCAGCTCCCAGAACTTCACACCTCAAGGATTAGCATCTAAAACGAACCCAGCCCCGCCAGGAATACTAGCTGACCCAGAGGAGCATGACATAACAAGAAGACATTTGTGTCGCAGGAAAGTTTAACGATGATGGATATTTAGCCCTGTCAACTTAGACTTCAACCCATTCGGTCGTTAGCTGTAATTTCACATTTAATGAAGCAGATAGAATGTGGTGGACATTTTTTATTATCTTTTACTCGCTGCATTTTGTCTGAAATTACATTGTTTTCATTACATACAGTTACGTGAGGTAAGGTTATTATTATTCACTTGTTGTCAAGCAGTGATGAACTACTGGGACTACAATTCTGCTAGGGCCTGCTGGGTATTGAAGTGTCGTACTGCATAGCCTCATATCTGCTCATGCTCTCTCTAACACATTCTCTCTTCATCTCATAACACACACACACACATTTACACACATTAAACACACACACACACACACACTTTCCCTAGCTGTCAGGTTCAGTCACTTTTATAGAACACTGGCAGCCTGTTTTCTTCTTGCGCTCTACCGCTCCCAATACGACAACACAGTGTGTGTGTGTGTGTGTGTGTGTGTGTGTGAGAGAGAGAGATAAAAAGTGAAAGGCAAAACTTGAGTTGAAGAGAAAAAGAGAGCCAGAGAAAGTCAGAGAGAGATTGTGACAGTGAGGCAGAAAGTTTTCTTTGGAGGAAAAGACAAGAATGAGTGTGTGTGTGTGTGTGTGTGTGTGTGTGTGTGTGTGTGTGTGTGTGTGTGTGTGTGTGTGTGTGTGTGTGTGTGTGTGTGTGTGTGTGTGTGTTTGTGTGTGCGTGCGTGTCAATTAGTGTAAGTCAGCACCAGGCTCAGGCAAAGTCCTCTGGCTCCCATGTGACTGGCTGGCAGAGACAGGGAGAGAGAGAAACAGAGAAACACTCTCTCTATGTCTCTCTCTCTCTCTCTCTCCTCGCTCTCTCTCTCTCTACTCTCTCTCTCTCTCTCCTTCCTCTCTCTCTCTCTTCTCTCTCTCTCTCTCTCTCTCTCTCACTCTCCTCTCTCTCTCCTCTCTCTCTCTCTCCTCTCTCTCTCTCTTCTCTTCTCTCTCTTTCTCTCTCTCTCTCTCTCTCTTCTCTCTCTCTCGCTCTCTTCTCTCTCTCTCTCTCTCTCTCTCTCTCTCTCTCTCTCTCTCTCTCTCTCTCTTCTCTTTCTCTCTCTCTATGTCTGCCCACTGTAACCCTGTTTACTTTTGAAAGCTACGGTTGTAAAGTTTACCCGGAGAGGGGCCGTGAGGAGAGGGGAAAGCACTAGAGTGACGCAGACGGTCCTGAAACACAGAGGACAAAACACTCGCCCCCGATTCACAACCGAGGAACGGCCTTCACTGTGTGTGTGTGTGAGTGTGTGTGTGAGCTACAGAAAGATAGCGTCACCCTAGCAGTAGCAGGGGAGACATTGGGTCGGCAGCCAGCCGGAAACAAAGCAAGGATTCACTGTAGTTAGTCCTGCAATGTGTGTGTGTGTGTCTGTATGCGTGTGTGTGTGCGTGTGTGTGTCTGTGTAAGCTCTCTCTAAAGAGATGTTAGCATTAACCTCACAGTTCTAAAATGTTAGCGTTAACCTCTCTCTTGGGAAAAACTCGTTCCCACTGATTGTGATTGTGTAACACTAACTGTAAAAGCCGGCGTACCGACCACATATAGAAATATCTCAAATCCATAAACGAATTATGACATCACCCTCTAGGTCTCGTTCTGTAAAAGAGAACGCAGTGAAGCAGATGATGGGATGAAAGGGGGGATGAAATGCGCGGATTGCACCTTTAAAGCAGCGGATTGCCATATGCACACATGCCAACAGAGTAATCTGACAGGGGTCAAAGTTCAGAGGTTAAAAACCAAAGTTCAGCTTGTTTCTGAGAGCAACGCTGACATCATCGGATTACAAACCACTCCAAAGTATCAAAGACACACAAACACACACACATATGCACACACACACACACATACAGAAACGTACACAGAACACACAGCCAGGCTAATGAACAAACTGTACTTTTGCAAACCCACAACATCATCTATTTATAGACACACACACACACACACATTGCGTAAATATGGCGTACACACCACAAGACCCTCTTCAGCGTTGTGTGTAAGCTCCTTATGTATGAAACAGCTTAGTCAGAGCCAGCAACAGACATCCATCCACACACCATAAGAAACAACTTCAAACAAATACCATAAGCTGCTAGAGAGAGAGAGAGAGAGAGAGAGAGAGAGAGAGCGAGAGAGAGAGAGAGAGAGAGAGAGAGAGAGAGACATCAACACCATAAACTACCAGACAGAGAGTTAGAGAGAGAGAGAGAGAGAGAGAGAGAGAGAGAGAGAGAGAAAGAGAGAGACATCAACACCATAAACTACCAGACAGAGAGTGAGAGAGAGCGAGAGAGAGTGTGTGGGGGCGAGTGTGTGTCATGGCGGTGATTTAAGGTTTCAAGTCTATTCTGTTCTCCTCTGATTAGGTTTCCTTCTGTGGCGAAGAAGAGAGTGACCCTAATTAGATGGAGATGAAAGCAAGGGAAGGAAGAAAAAGAAGACAGGAAAGAAGGAGGACCTCATTAAAGGTATAGGGCAATAATACGATGGAAAAGGGAACGAATTAGTCGAAAAGGAGGTGTGAGAGGTAGAGAAATGATAAGGATGGGGGAGAGAGGGGGGAGAGGGGGGGGGGCAGAGTAATAGAGGGATTAAGAAGAGAGAGAGAGAGAGAGAGAGAGAGAGAGACAGAGAGAGAGAGAGACAGAGAGACAGAGAGATAGGAGTGAGAGAGATAGAGAGAGAGAGAGTGAGAGAGAGAGAGTGAGAGAGAGTAACAGTAGCTAGAGAGGGAACACCCAGCAGACATCAGAGCCCCCCCCATCAAGACGCCAGCTGAAGGAACCAATAGAGGGACAGCTGGTGGCACAGTTCCTGGCTTGGGACCAATGAGAGTGCGTGGGCAGGACCAGTTGGATGTAAGGTGTTTGTTTAAGCATCCGTGTGTGTGTGTGTGTGTGTGTGTGTGTGTGTGTGTGTGTGTGTGTGTGTGTGTGTGTGTGTGTGTGCGCGCTAAGTATAATGACTGTGGCGTTCAATCACAGCGGAGGCTGTGTCTCCCATGTGTGAGATCTGCACTCCAAATCTGTTGAGCTAGGAGTGTGGTGTGTGTGTGTGTGTGTGTGTGTGTGTGTGTGTGTGTGTGTGTGTGCGCTTCAGGAATCTCAGGGGAAGAAGACAGTGTGATGCAGCATGGCATATGATAGGTGATTACACGTCTATATCATGACACAGATCCAAACTAATACCAGAGGGTCATTTGAAATATCGTTACCCCAGGTTACCAGGAGGCCAAACCACCAATCGGAGGAGATCAGAGGATTCTATACTAGACAGACACCCAATCCACTGGAAGAGAACAGAGGATTCTATACTAGACAGACACCCAATCTACTGGAGGAGAGAACAGAGGATTCTATACTAGACAGACACCCAATCCACTTGAGGACAGAACAGAGGATTCTATACTAGACAAACCCCAATCCACTGGAGGAGAGAACAGAGGATTCTATACTAGACAAACACCCAATCCACTGGAGGAGAGAACAGAGGATTCTATACTAGACAGACACCCAATCCACTGGAGGAGAGATCAGAGGATTCTATACTAGACAAACACACAATCCACTGGAGGAGAACAGAGGATTCTATACTAGACAAACACCCAATCCACTAGAGAGAACAGAGGATTCTATACTAGACAAACACCCAATCCACTGGAGAGAGAACAGAGGATTCTATACTAGACAACACCCAATCCACTGGAGGAGAGAACAGAGGATTCTATACTAGACAAACACCCAATCCACTGGAGAGGATTCTATACTAGCGCTTTGCAACCGTGTGACATCACTGATGACGTCACTGTGGGTGGTAATGATGACCCTGAGGACAGGAAATGCATGACTGGACAGATGGACCTCATCTCATACACAGGCCAGAGGGAGGGGGGGGGGGTGGGGGGGAGGGGAGAGGGTAGAAGGAGAGGGAGAGGGAGAAGGAGGGGGGGGAGAGTGATAGGGAGGAGGGGAGAGGGAGAAGGAGAAGGAGAAAGAGAAGGAGTGGGAGAGGGAGGGGGGAGGGAGGGTGAGAACAAAGGAGGAGTAGCATGTGGCTGATCTTTCTCCCACTCCTATACTGTTCTCGTCTTAAAGAAGCCTAAAGCTCTCTGGTAGAGCTGATGTTTTCTCTCTCTAAAAACGAAAAGAAACTAAAAAGAAAGCTCTCTAGCTGATGTCCAAAGCGCTGCCTACTGGCTTCACCAAGATGGCTAGAACCAACAGAGGAAAGAAGGAGAAATGGAAAGCAGGTTTGGAAGAGAAGGATGAAGAAAAGAAGGGGGAAAAAGAAGGAAGAGAGTGTTGAAGGATGAAGGGGGGGGGGGGGGGTAGGTACCCTGACAACGGGGTTGGCTCTATAACATCCTCCATTTCACCTTGGGCTCCCAACCAAAGCTTCAAAGCCTTAAATAGGTCTGGGTGCCAGGGGAATAACACACACACACACACACACAACACACACAATCATAACACAAATATAACCAAATAACTCCTCTCACACACACACACACACACACACACACAGACAGACCCCATGAATAAAGACACTGCACTTGACATGACACACGCAATCATAAGCACGCACACACACACACACACTCATAAATACAGAAACTGCAGTTGACACACACAACCATAAGCACGCACACACACACACACATACACACTCACACTCATAAATACAGACACTACAGTCGACACACACACAATCATAAACACAAACGTAAACAAATAACTCACACACACAACCAAATTCACCGCACTCGACACACACAATCATAAACACAAAATACAAACACACACGCACACGCAACCAAATTCATTAATACAGATACCACACTCGACACACACACAATCATAAAACCAAACACACAACAAGCACTGTCACAGATCACATGTGCAAAACTGGCAAGTACGTATGTGCATGTATGAATGTGTGTGGTGCGTGTGTGTGTGTGTGTGTGTGTGTGCGTGCGTGCATGTGCATGGATTCTGAGGGGCTAAATAATAAAAGCTATCCTTTGCTCAGATCTTTCCCCTCCATCCTCAAGAAATACAAATAAAACACTGTAATCCTCATACATATTAATGGAGAGAGAGAAAAGAGAGAGAGATGGATTAGGTGGGAGAGATAGATGGAAAGAGAGAGAGCGAGGGAGAGAGAGAAAGAGAGAGAGGAGAGAGAGAGAGAGAGGAGAGAGAGAGAGAGAGAGAGAGAGAGAGAGAGAGAGAAGGTCCTGCAGTTCTCGTGGAGATCCTCTCAGAGGAAGTTTAGACGATGAGGAGGAGGGAGGAGGGAGGCAGAGGAGGGAGGAGGAGGGAGGAAGGAGGAGGAGGAGAAGGAGGAGGAGGTGGGAGGAGGAGAGGAGGAGGAGGAGGAAGGAAGGAGGAGGAGGAGAGGAGGAGGGAGGAGAGAGGAGTAGGAGGAAGGAGGAGGAGGAGGAGGAGGAGGAGGAGGAGGAGGAGGAGGAAGGAGGAGGAGGAGGAAGGGGAGGAGGAGGAGGGATGAGGGAGGAGCATGTAAGTGTGATGGTCTAGCGGCATACACACACACACTCTCTACCCGCCAGGCCCCAAAGGCTCGCACCAATCAGGACGATTATTATTGGGGTAATTAAAGAGAAGCAAGGGTCTAAGAGTGTGTGTGTGTGTGTGTGGGGGGGGGGGGGGGGGGGGCAATCAGACGGCTATGTAGTCCACAGAGACCTATCAGACGAAGGGAGGAGAGGAGAGTGGTGGATGGGGAGGCGGGGAGGGGGAGAAGGTGGAGGGGGAGAGGATGGAGGGGGGAGGGGAGCTATGGAGGAGGGGGGGGGGGGTGAGTGGGAGAGAGGGAGACGTAGAGGATGAAGGGAGGGGAGAGGTTGGAGGTAGGGGAGAGGGGTGAAGAGGGGATGAAGGAGGGAGGGGTGTGAAGATGGGTTGGGGGGGGGGGTAAAGATTGAAGGGGAACGAAGGGAGGAAGGAGAAACGTTTTACTGTTAGTCCTGACATCTGAGTTATTATACTCATAGCCATACGGAGTAATAGAGAAGATATAGGGGAAGGGACCTGAGAGGATTGATGGAGAGAGAGGGGGAGAGCGAGAGTGTGTGAGAGAGAAAG
This sequence comes from Aplochiton taeniatus, assembly GCA_017639675.1. Classification (NCBI taxonomy): domain Eukaryota; kingdom Metazoa; phylum Chordata; class Actinopteri; order Galaxiiformes; family Galaxiidae; genus Aplochiton; species Aplochiton taeniatus. The sequence continues at coordinate 16,276,916 of CM030182.1, forward strand.
AGAGAGAGAGAGAAAAGAGAGAGAGAGAGAGAGAGAGAGAGAGAGAGAGAGAGGAGAGAGGAGAGAGAGAGAGATTGCTGTGCAGACAAATGTCCATTTTAGTAGCATTAAATCTCTACATCCAGACTAAACTATAAACAACAGAGGTATATTGGTTGTCATTGGAAGGCATAGTAATTAGGGAGTCAAAACCATTTGGCTCAATAAAAATTAACTAACCGTTTTTCCTGCACGGTATACGGATACGATATGTATAGTAACATAACAGCGCTTGCATTAAGACTCTATATCACTCTGTATTACACAGTGCACTCCGACAACAAACAGCTAACGGACTGGAAGAAACCATTACGGGTGGAGAACGATTTCTCTTTAGACAGAAAAAGAAAGAAAAAAAAAGAGGAAGGGAAAAAGGGCTAGAGAGATGGAAGGATGGCGTGATGTTGGGGAGAATGGAGAAACGAGAGGGTTATGTATTACCAGTCAGGGCAAAGAAGGGGAAACCCTGACAAACTGCGCAAAGAAAGAGAGAGAGAGAGAGCGAGAGAGAGAGAGAGAGAGAGAGAGAGAGAGAGAGAGAGAGAGAGAGAGAGAGAGAGAGAGATGGGCGGGAGACACTGAGAGCTAAGCAGAGGGAAGCCCGTTACTACGGTGCGTGCCCAGCCTATAGGAGGATCCCGTTCCATTGCACACTCTACCCCGAGGCTCGCTTGACTTAATTCAAATCACTACGTATTAATCCTTCATCCTCGTCCGCCACCTTATGCAAGAACATGGTTTAGTTTGCATGTGTAATCATATCTGAATATGTGGGTGAAACCGTTTACCGAACAGCTAAGCTGTTGGCGAACTCATTGTAAGGGTGTGGGAGACACTGCGTCTTGAACCCAGCAACAGATTCATGGACTGAATACACAGCCATTAGGGCTTGACAGGGTCCAGTTTCATTATGTGAAATAATAAAGAAATATAATGAATAGCGTTTGTGGCATAGGATACTAAAACTTGCGGCAGCGGGTAGTTCTATTATCATCAAAGAAACAAT
>CM030182.1:16285460-16317960 GCA_017639675.1 Aplochiton taeniatus
GTCTGTCTTTCTCTCTGTCTCTCTCTCTTCTCTCTGTATCTCTCTCTGGTCTCCTTCTCTCTCTCTCTCTCTCTCTCCTCTCTCTCTGTCTCTCTCTCTCTCTCTCTCTCTCTCTCTCTCTCTCTCTCTCTCTCTCTCTCTCTCTCTCTCTCTATCTCTCTTTCTCTCTCTCTCATCCCTGCCCCATGCAGCCTCTGCCATCTAGCTACCCTGTTGTGTCACACTTAATCTAAATAAATCTGTCTCCTCCCACCACAGGCCATTATCCTGCGCTTCCTCTCTCTCTCTCTCTATCTATCTCTCTCTCTCTCTCTCTCTCTCTCCTCTCTCACACACACACACACACACACACACACACACACAACACAAACGGGGCCTCGTCTTATGAAGCTTACAATAACATGTAATGTGAGGACACAGAGCACCTAAACCTTCTGGGGGGCAAAAACGAGATGAGGGTGAGTGGAGAGCGAATGGGCGGGGGGGGGCGGGGGGGGGGGGGGGGGGGGGGGGGGGGGGGGGGGGGCGGGGGGGGGGACTGGAGAGAGAGGAGGAGTGGAGTAGGAGGAGATTGAGTAAAGCTAATCAATATAGAGCCACTCACTTCAAGGTACATGAGTATAGCAGGCCGTTTGTATGATTGTGAGCGTGGGTGTACCGGATGTGTGTGTGTGTGTGTGTGTGTGTGTGTGTGTGTGTGTGTGTGTGTGTGTGTGTGTGAGAGTGTGCCGGATGTGTCTGTGTGCAGGAGAGGAAGAGTCAGACAGAGAGAGACAGAAGGAGAGACTGTTCGATCCTTGCCAGGCTACAGAAGCAGTCGATGGGGAGGATGTACAGGATGGCGTACAGGATGGCAGACGGAGGTTACACAGAGGTGAGGAGAGTAAGAACACCAGGGTGGAGTAGAGAGAGGGAGGGAGGGAGGAGGAAGAGAAAGAGACGGATCCACACCGCCATAAATATAGAGACGGAGGAGAGTGGAATCAATAATCAATGAGAGAAAGAGAGAGAGAGAAAGAAAGAGAGAGAGAGAGAAAGAGAGAGAGAGAGAGAGAGAGAGAGAGAGAGAGAGAGAGAGAGAGAGAGAGAGAGAGAGAGAGAGAGGCAGGAGGGTGAAAACTATGGCTGGGAATGTCATGGACAAAGTGAACATGAGGAAAGAGGGGAAAGTGAAAAAGGCAGTTTGGAAAAAAGAGGGGAAGAGGAGGGAAGAGGAGGGAAGAGGAGAGGGGAAGAAGAGGACAATGATGGGTGGAGGTGGACGGATACAGAGATGACGAGACGCAAGGAGGGATGAGAGGAGGAGGAGGAGAAAGAGGAGGAAATGGAGAGAATAAAGGAGAGAATAGATTCAAAGAGGGAGAAGGGTGAGGCCCAGCAGTCAATGGTGTCTGGTCCAACGTTGGATTCTGAGAGGGCAAAATGGTAATTAATGACTCATTAATGGTCATTACCGCTAACCGTCTTCACCTTCGGGCTGTGAGTGTGTCCGACAGAGAGAGAAAGATGAGGGGGAGAGACGTAGAGAGAGAGAGAGAGAGATGAGGGGGGAGAGACGTAGAGAGTGAGTGTACAAATGAATGAGAGAGAGAGAGAGAGAGATGAGGGAAGAGAGAGAGAGAGAGAGAGAGAGAGAGAGAGAGAGAGAGAGAGAGAGAGAGCGATGAGGGAAGAGAGAAAGAGAGAGAGCGAAAGAGAGAGAGAGAGAGAGGCGGGGGGGGGGGGGGGGGGGTGGGGGGGCCCAAATCCTGAAGGCAGGATTTGGGCCATTTAAAACTTAATAACTTCTCTGTGCAGTTTCTTTGTTCAAAGAAGCAGTGTTTGTGACACAGATGATGAAAAAAAGAATGTGATTTGTAGAGATATAAATTGGTCTCTTTTAATAAAACATTTCATTTCAGCATGCAGCTATTACACGTGGAGCTACATCGTTTACTTCTTGTTTCTTAGGGGCACACTTCATATTAATTGAAAATGAGTTTGGAAAATAGAGAAGAGATTACATTTGAAAACAGAGAAAAGGATGGAGAGAGGGAAATGACAAGCAGAGAGAGAGAGAGAGAGAGAGAGAGAGAGAGAGAGAGAGAGAGAGAGAGCGAGAGAGAGAAAGAGAGATAGAAAGAGAGAGAGAGAAAGAAAGAGAGAGAGAGAGAGAGAGAGAGAGAGAGAGAGAGAGAGAGAGAGAGAGAGAGAGAGAGAGAGAGAGAGAGAGAGGGAGAGAGAGAGAGAGAAAGAGAGAAAGAAAGAGAGAGAGAGAAAGAAAGAGAGAGAGAGAGAGAGAGAGAGAGAGAGAGAGAGAGAGAGAGAGAGAGAGAGAGAGAGAGAGAGAGAGAGAGAGAGAGAGAGAGAGAGAGAGAGAGAGAGAGAGAGAGAGAGAGAGAGCGTTATATTCAGGTTTGTGTGTCTGAGTTAGTGGGGATGCTTATCTTACTCGGCAAGGATTGACATTTTCAGTAATATCTGTTAAAATGTTGCCTTTAGATCATTTGGAGAACAAAAACTGTAGTGCCTTAAGCCCAGTTTATCAACTATTAAAGTTGTATCACCATGAAAGTTTTATCGAACATAGTGTTGTGTGTTAACTAGGTTAATTGTTTTCTTGTTTTCATTTACCCTGTGCCCAACAGCTGGTATACAGAGCACTAAATAAGGCAACTGTGGTGTCTGAAATATAATAGATAATAAAGATTCAAGTTTACTATGGTGTTTGCTTTATCATTATTATTATTCAAATCTCACCTTATCAGACATGTAGCCACACCAACCTGTGACTCCCCTACATCCAGATCTACTTCTCCTGTTTACTGCTCATTGATCTGAAAATGTGGCCTCAGGTGAAAAGTGGGCAAATATAGGCTTGGTATATTTATATATATATATATATATATATATATATATATATATATATATATAATATTTGTTGGTGGAAATAAAGTATGGATTCTAAAGGCATGAATTATGGATTTCTCTTCTTCATTTATAAAACTGCTGAAGGGGTGAGTGGGTGGGTGGGGTGGGGGGGGGGGTGGGGGGGAGTGGGGGGGGGGGCGGGGGGGGGGGCGTGGTTTACTGTTGCCATGAGAGGGAGACACAAAAGCAGGCTTCCCCAGACATTAGCATGTATAGATTTTTCTATAACTCACATCTAACTGTAAAATCCATACCTCTCCATCTTTTCATATATTTTCGGATGGGCTGCATTTAATATTCAGTCTCATATTGTTGGGTAGCTGCAATTTTGACATATTAATCAAATGGTTTATATAATTAGCTAGAGTACATGTATATACAAAGATGTGTTTGCTATTAATTCATATTCAAGGATAATCAGTCTATTAAAAGGCTTAGCGACTCTTATGTATTATTATCTGGTTAATCTAAGGTGTCACGGATGCTGACAGAAAATTATACATTTTTTAGCACTTTTCTTACGGAGTCTACATATACAAACTCAAAAATACTTCATGGTAGAGTGGCCGATAGGAATATTGCTTGGTCATGGATTTGTTTGTGTGCTGTTGGAAACTCAAAGTAGCGTTCCAAACTCCATTTCTACTTGGTTGTAATCTTTGTGGCATTTCTAGCTCAATAGCTTCCTCTGCCTGTCAAAAGGTAATCCGAGCCTTTACAGCATATTGCCTTATTAGTTTACTTGTCAGCGATGTGAACCCGAAAATGTTTGAGAAGGCCTACCCTAAAGTTTTATGTTAGAAATGTACAGTATTTGCATAATTAACATATTTACTATTAATTATATACCCCGGCCTACGATATTAGACACATTTCGTTGTAGCCTACTATAGGCTGCTGCATGACCTTTTGACCCCTCTACTCGGACCAGTTCAGAGAGAGGTGTTAGGACCGCAGGAATCATTTCATTGATGTGTATGATAACAGCTGTTTGCAGCAAGGCTGTCCATCACTACAGTGTTGTCAGGATGTTGCTGACAAGGTTTTTGCTGAGGCGGCCATGTTGTATTATTAGGAAGCCCTATGATCACACTAAAGACAGATCATTGATCTGATTACAGTAAGAACCAACTGACGCTTACGCTAAATTCTGTCCTTTTTCTCGTTAAAAACATTTCGTTCTCTTTTTTTCTTTGCTTCTTTTCTCAAACACCCCAACTCATAAACCCTCTGCCTCTTTACTTATTTAGATATAATTGTGTTTCTTATTAGCGTTTTGTTTAATTCAAACACACTTCCGTACATTATCGCTATTTAATCTCTCTGTCTCCCATTCCCTTCCTCACACTTAACATTTGTTTTAATCTATTGTGCACTCCTTCTCTCTCTCAATCTGCACATCAAAAATAAAAGTTGACATTTCTGTTATTATTACCCCTTTAACAAATGTAAAGTTACCATAGCAACCGCACCACTTTTCCTGTGATGTATCCATCTAAATTACACTTTATTACTGTTATCGAAATGAAGAGGAGAGGGAATAGATAAATGCTGCTGATGCATAATCTAATAAAAAAAACAGTTAAAACATACTTTATTATTATTATCTCTCTCACTCTCACATCTTCTACCGCTTATCCTGTTTTACAGGGTCGCGGGGGGGCTGGAGCCTATCCCAGCCAACACAGGGCGTAAGGCAGGGTACACCCTGGACAGGACGCCAGTCTATCACAGTCTTATAATTATTATTATTATTATCATCCTCAGATGTATGCAGTTTAACATTCCTCAGTAAGAATGCAGAGGAGGAATACATTTACTGGTCAATCTCGTCCTTATTATTAATGCCCTGCTAATCAAAATAAGCTATTAGCTAATCTCCCAATTCCTGTTGTACACTTAAAATACATGCATTTACAGTAACTCAACAAGCATTAAAAAATGTATATAGGAAATGCTATAGTAAAAAAATACATCCAGACTTTACAAAAATATAAGATTGATAAGCATGCATAACAGGGAGTGCCAAGTCAGACCTATAAAAAAACATCCTGAAGATATTTGAACTGATCAGATGGTGAGGTTGTCGAGTCCCATCTAGAGTAGAGAGTCCCTGTAGTCAAAAAGTGCACCCCATCTGGACTGGTTAGGGGGCGGCTGAAGGGAGTGGGGGAAGGACTTCCACACTGAGAAGAAAAAAGAAGAAAAACAAAGGAGGATAGGTTTTAAAGAGAACAAACAAACGATCCCATGAAAACACAAAACCATTCTACAGAGTCTATCTCTACGTGTGTGGAGCTGTCCCATGAAAATACATAACCACTTTACAGCGTCTATTTCTACGTGTGTAGACCAGTCCCATGGATACACATAACGATTCTACAGCGTCTATCTCTATGTGTGTACACCTGTCCCATGAAAACACACAACCACAAACACAATGAAAGACACACAGAGAAACAGACAGACACACATACACACACACACACCAAAACATACTAGGAGACAAGCAAAAACATACACAGTATCACATGTACAGTACATATAACACACAAGCAAGCATTAAACGCACACGCTCTCACACACACACACACACACACACACACACACACACACACACACACACACACACACACACACACACACACACCCCTCAGAGGCCCAGGCAGGTGGTGAGCTCCTCCAGGCTCAGGCCCTTGTCTCCGTCGTGGTCACAGTACTGGGCAAACTTTTTGGCACAGCGTCTGGGTTTCAGGTTCCGCCTCAGGTACTGCCTCAGCGGACGGGCCTCTCGCTCACTCAGCACCCCACTGGAGTCAGCGTCCAGCTGGGTAAAGTGCCAACGCAGCGCCCCCTCTGGTCCGGAGGACTCACTGTCCGAGACGGGGGAGGAGGAAGGGGAAGAGGAGGAGGAGGGGGAGATAGAGGGGAGGGGAGGAACAGGGGTAGCAGAGGTAGAGATGGAGGGAGCTGGGTTTGATGCCCTGGAGTGAGAGAGAGAGTGAGAGAGAGAGAGGGGGGGGGGGGGGGGTGACAGGAGAAATGAGTAGAAAATCCCCCCCCCAAAAAATTCCCTCATTATCTAACATGTGTTATCTCTATTTTTACCCTCAGTCTCTGAAAGATTTTGCTGCAGGATTCAGAGCCCATTTTATGTTTTACTGTAAATAAGGAGTTAAGATCCGTAAAACTTTCAGTATAAAACTTTTTGGGGATGGATTACTAAAAACTAGTCAAAAGTGAAACAACTGTTTACACTGAGACTGCTCCTCTTATTTCCCAAGTTGAGGACAGCTTAAATACAAACATTCATAATATGTACTCATAAGCTCCCTGTGGAATTTATCTCATTTTAGACCCGCACACCTTTCCTGAGCCATTCAACTGATCGTTCCTACTGTGGATTCAAAAAACATGTTGACATTTTGGATTCATTCTACTGGCGTCTGAGTAGAAAGCAAACACACAAGCTTATCAGTCAGGCAGAACCAGCTCTCTCAAAGGAATAGGAAAAATGTCCATGAGAGTGTGTTAGTGTGTGTGTGCTTGTGTGTGCTTGTGTGTGTGTGTGTGTGTGTGTGTGTGTGTGTGTGTGTGTGTGTGTGTGTGTGTGTGCGCGTGTGTGCGTGTGCATGTGTGTGTCAGAATGAATTATACTGTAGAGGCTGATTTGCAATCTGATGGCTGCTTTGCCACCAAGCTTGCTGAGTTATAAAAAAGAAATTCATAGAGAAAGAAAGAAAGAAAGAAAGAAAGAAAGAAAGAAAGAAAGAAAGAAAGAAAGAACGAAAGAAAAAAGAAAAAAGAAAGAACGAAAGAAAGAAAGAAAGAAAGAAAGAAAGAAAGAAAGAAAGAAAGAAAGAAAGGAAGGAAGAAAGAAAGAAAGAAAGAAAGAAAGAAAGAAAGAAAGAAAGAAAGAAAGAAAGAAAGAAAGAAAGAAAGAAAGAAAGAAAGAAAGAAAGAAAGAAAGAAAGAAAGAAAAAAGAAAGAACGAAAGAAAGAAAGAAAGAAAGAAAGAAAGAAAGAAAGAAAGAAAGAAAGAAAGAAAGAAAGAAAGAAAGAAAGAAAGAACGAAAGAAAGAAAGAAAGAAAGAAAGAACAACAGACAGAACATTCAGACAGTGAGCAGAAGGAGGGGATGGGCTACCTGACAGGTGAGCAAACCCCTTTCATCCACAGATGGCTGAACTAGCTGAGTGTGGGGAAAAGAGAGAGAATGATAGAGGGATGAAAGAGAGAGAAGTGGCTGGAGGAGGACAGCACAGTCAAGTCCACAGATGGTGAGAGGAAGAATTATGGAAAGGCTGACGGGCTGGGAGCGGTGAGAGAAGAAAGAGAGGGATTTAGAAAGATTTTGAAGGAGGAGAGAAAAGAGAGACAGCTGAAGAAACAGAAAGAGGAAGAGGTATTACTATAGCAACCGATGGGTTTAAATAATCAGACCGATTGTTTCTTCATCTATGCTACTCTGGGAAATGTAGTTGTATGACTGACCTGTGAGGACTTAATTTCCCAGCCTGCTCTGCTTCCAGCTGCAGGGCTCGGACCAGGTTCTGGATAAACTCTTTCTTACGAGCCCCAGGGCACCCTGGGACGTGCAGTCCAGAACAGAACAGAGGTTCATTCATTTATGACGTTAGGTGTTTTATATCAATGTCAATCACTGTTCCCGGGCCAATAAATTATAATATAATGAGCCTTACATAAGAATGCATAACAGGCGAAAAATGTATTCATAATGTTTAACAAATAATTACATTATAATATACTTTTGAAAATGTATTTTACATAAATGTAGTGTAGTTGAGATCTACCTGGTAAAGGTCTGTCTCTGTAGCCTCTGTCTGTCTGCGGCTCTCCATTACTGCTACACTCTGGAAGATGGTTCCTTCACACATAGAGACACAGTCCGTATGTAAGTATAAGTATGTAGCATAATGTTAATGGCGATAATAATAATACCTTAATTTGTAAAGCACTTTTCTTGACAGTATTACAAAATGCTGCAATGATGATGATGCAACTAGGCAGTATGTACAATAAATTACATTCACACAAAAAGCAATACCCCTAAGATATAATAACATGATCAAACGTTTCCTTCACAGAGAGACAGACACTGTCACACAGTTCACTGTCACACAGTCAGGCATGAATCTGTCCAGCTGTGACCTGACTAGATGAGAAACAGACACAGTAGAGCCTTTGGCAGGGTTGCTCAGTGGAAAGAGACGCCTGCAATCGAAGCATAATGAGCAGAACAAACAAAGACCATAAAAACAAAGTACTTCTTAGTTTCCCAAGATGGCGGACCCTTAGATAAGAGCAGCAACAAGCAACTTCAGCCTCCGTTTTATTCGTTTTTGCTTAAAAGAGGAAAGAAAACACACCAAAGGTTGTTATCGAGAGACTTTTGAGTAAAGATGGCAGGCTTTCTACCCATTCTGATTGTGTGACAAATTTGACCTCAGAGGAGTCCACAGCAAAAGAGCAAAAGCAGAAATGAGAAATGACGTTTTGAATTTAAGAGATAGACGCAAACAAAAAAGCTAAATAATCTCCCACTAGAACAAGAAAACGATGTTGATAAGTATGTCTTGAAATAGGTAAGATAATCTGACATGCATAATTCTTAGGAAAATCACTTATCATCTTATAATTAGACATATTAGATATAGTGGCTTGATCCAAAATATTTGGTCTTGCTTCGATGTTGCTTTTTGCACTGATCAGCACTGGTGAGAGCTCCATCTGTGGTGTTGTTGCTATGGTTGTGTTACCTAGCAGAGGTCCCCGGCAATGGTCGGCCAGTGTCTATGCGGACACACCAGCAGTAACCCGTGGCAACGTGACACTGGACGGGGCTGTAGCGTCCGTCCGCACTGCATTCTGGGAGGAAGCGCTCCTCTGGCCTAGCGAGACGAGTCTGGGACAGCAACGACGCTCGCTCACGCTCACACGTATGGGGACTGTCTGTGGACACACACACACACACACACACACACACACACACACACACACACCTATAACCACTGACCCTTTACTCTCTGACCTCATACATGTGGGGACTGTCTGTGGACACACACACGCACACACACACACACACACACACACACACACACACACACACACACACACACACACACACACACACACACACACACACACACACACACCTATAACCACTGACCCCTTACTCTCTGACCTTTAGCCTACCTGTGGGGCGTTTTCCTGAGCGGTTCCCATTGGGGTCAGAGTTCAACAGGATGGTAACCCAGAATGGGGGCGCTGTGAGGTCAGGGGACGGTCTACTGCTGACGGGGTCTACAGTGGGACTGGGGTCTTCCTCTTCACCTGCACCCCCAACCAAACAACAAACACACACACATGGCAGTGTTAAGATTTGTATTGTATTTTGCATTGTGTTGTTGATGCCGAAGCAAAGTTGTGTTTTGTTGTCATTCTAACCTGTGTGCTGAGCTGACTCCAGATCAGTGAGCGGAGACATCTCGGCAGTGTTACCTTAGAAACAAAACAAAATAACACCAACAACACACAAACATACAAATATTGGACACAGAACAGATGTAGCAAGGAATGCAGGTGGAGAAAGAGAAAGAGAAAGAAAGTAAAAGAGAGAGAGAGAGAGAGAGAGAGAGAATGAGAAAGAGAAAGAAAGAGGGGAGAGTGAGAGGATGAGAGAGAGAGGGAGAAAGAGAAAGAGGGGAGAGAAAGAAGGGAGAGAGAGAGAGAGAGCGAGAGAATGAGAGAGAGAGAAAGAGGGGAGAGAGAGAATGAGAGAGAGAGAGAGAGAGAGAGAGAGAGAGAGAGAATGAGAGAGAGAGCGAGAAAGAGGGGAGAACGAACGGGAGAGAGAGAGAGAGAGAGAGTGTTAGTGAATGAGAGAGAGAGAGAGAGAGAGAGAGAGAGAGGGGAGAGAAAGAAGGGGGAGAGGGAGAGAGAGACATGCTTTGTTGCTCTGGATTGGTGCTGTGGCTGATCTGACCTGTGCAGTTAGGGGCGAGGTGGAGGACTGATGTCCCACTGATGGGCTTGCCGTTGGGGCTGGAACACCAGCAGTAGCCTGTCTGGTCGTGGCACTGCACCTGGATCAGTATCGCCCAGCCAGAGTAACATTATGAGCATTTCAAACAGGCCTATGGTAACATACAGTGTGAATAATGTATTTTAAACAGATAGACATGGTAACATACTGTGTGAGAAACGTATTTCAAAGAGATGGTAAGTAAGGCCATAGTAACATATGAATAATGCATTTTAAACAGATAGATATGGTAACATATGAGTAACGTATTTCAAAGAGACGGTCGTTGTAAGACATTAATAATGTATTGTAACCAGCTGGTACAGCACATGGCCAGAGGAACACAAGTAACGTATTAGAAAGACTTGGTCAAAGTAAAAAAAAATAACAGTGAGTAGATATCCAAACCTGGACATAGCTGCCGTCCGCATTGCATTCTGGGACAAAGATGGCAGCCGCCGCGTTGCCGTGGCTACTGCCGCCGCTGCTGGTGGAGGTGGCGATGCGGGCGCTGGACTCCAAAGCCTGAGACCGGGCCAGCTGGCACCTTGACTGCCCTGGGTCTTAGAGAGGAAGGATTTTTATACAGTCAGTATGTTAGTGACTATGATAATGGGACTATGATGATGGGACTATGATGATGGGACTATGATGATGGGATCGATTGGTCTGGTCTGAGAGAATGGTGATAAATCGGAAGTACAAAAGCCCTTTGGCTTTCCAGGCAGATCAATCTATTCCCATGATGTCTGATTGACGGGTTAGGATTAGGGTGGGAAAACCAGCCTCGCACTGAGGAGCTGTACAGGATTATAGCTGGATGTGCATTGGTCTCTTCCATGGCAAACCTTGTGCACTTTGCTGAATCCCATCATAGAAGGAATGTATTCTACCGTGAATGTTTCCAACGGCAACCTTATGAAGTACACACATTGCACTATAGTTTATAATTATAGTTTGTTATTAAAAAAACGAATAAAGAAAACTGCGTTCAATGTCTGCAAATGTTGTGCAAGTCTGAATCAATCCCTGGCTCAGATAATAACAACTAACAGTTAGGCAAAGCGTGTCTACGTGCACTACGTTTCCGTGGCGCGCACCTGTGCAGTGAGCGCGCGGAGCGATCCGTAGCTGGGTGTTGATGCACTGCGCTCTCTGGAAGGAGCAGAGGGACTTGAAGAGACGTCCGTCGGAGCCGCACACGGCGCCATGGCGCCCCCTGTGGCAGTCCAGGGCACAGCCGCGAGGCCACGTGTTCTCCGTGATCAGGAACGGCTGCAGAGAGACGTGGGGATAAAACGCCTCTCAGGTGAATAAAGTATTACGTGTATCGACGTGGAGTATTAGAGTTTACACACACACACACACACACACACACACACACACACACACACACACACATTTTTATTCCTTTATTCATATGGATGTTGAATCAAACTGAAGGATGAAAAAAAAAGATTCTCTGTGGTCTCCGCCAGTCTTGGCCATCATCTATTTCCATATGCTCTCTTACTCATGCAAACAGGCCAACATAGCCTAGGAAAAACAGAGAGGGAGGAGAGGAAGGCTGACAGGATAAGAGACCGAGAGAGTGAAAGAAAGAGAGAAAGAGGGAAGATAGGAAAAGAGGATGAAGGAGAAACAGCAAGAATAGCCTCTTCGGTCAAGGAAAGAAAGAAAGTGAACGGTGAACAATAGTTAGCATGATGAAGGAGACAAACCAATAAGTGGGGCAGAAAGTGCTGTTTGTGTCCGAGTTTATACGTCTGCATGCTATTGTACCGACATGTACATGACAGGACAGCCAGTGTGTGTGTGTGTGTGTGTGTGTGTGTGTGTGTGTGTGTGTGTGTGTGTGTGTGTAGCTGTCCTAAGCTAGCTCTCTGCACTCTGCAACCACTCACAGGCTAACCGACTTGGCAAATTAAAAACTCCACATAACAAAAACATCTTGCCTGCACGAAAAGCTGACAGTGTAGATCTATAAAAAGCAGAAACACATTCACTCACTCTCACACATGGAAATACTAACATATTCAAAACACACAGGATTGAAAGCTGGGCTACCTGCCCTGTTCTCTCACTCTGCTCCATCCTCCTCAATACTTCTTTGTCTGTCTCGACGACACACACACACACACACACACACACACACACACACACACACACACACACACACACACACACACACACACACACACACACACACACACATATGTCCTGTCAGACTAGGTAAAATTGTCACGGTGTGTGTAACAGTGTTGACATAATTTAGCGGTGAAAGGGCTCCCTGTGCCCGGGTGACAGGGCATTAATTAATGGACCACCTGCACCAAGGAACACCAACGCAAACGCATGTGTGTGAGAGAGAGACTTGCTGTCTGTGTGTGTGTGTGTGTGTGTGTGTGTGTGTGTGTGTGTGTGTGTGTGTGTGTGTGTGTGTGAGAGAGAGAGACTTAGTGTCTCTCTGTCTCTGTGTGTTTGTGTGTGTGTGTGAGAGAGAGAGAAATAGTGTGTGTATGTGTGTGTGTGTGTGGGGGGGGGGGTAGTAGAACTGGAAGTGTGCAGACATAAGTAAGGAAAAGAAAGGGTGTGTGTGTGGGTTGGGGGGGGGGGTGCTCCCAGGTGCAAAGTGTAGTTTGGGCCAGGCACCGGTCTTCCTGTGTGTGTGTGTGTGTGTGTGTGTGTGTGTGTGTGTGTGTGTGTGTGTGTGTGTGTGTGTGTGTGTGTGTGTGTGTGTGTGTGTGTCTCAGGTGCAGGCCCACAATGTCCTCAGTGTTTCAAACCTGCACGACTTCTCAGCTGTTAGTTGGGTGAGAGCGGAGAAAAAGCCAACAGAAATAGAAAGATGGAGGTGAAGGAGATCTTAGTGTCTATAGGTCTCTCTCTCCAAAGATGGAGGTGAAGGAGATCTTAGTGTCTATAGGTCTCTCTCTCCAAAGATGGAGGTGAAGGAGATCTTAGTGTCTATAGGTGTCTCTCTCCAAAGATGGAGGTGAAGGAGATCTTAGTGTCTATAGGTCTCTCTCTCCAAAGATGGAGGTGAAGGAGATCTTAGTGTCTATAGGTCTCTCTCTCCAAAGATGGAGGTGAAGGAGATCTTAGTATCTATAGGTCTCTCTCTCCAAAGATGGAGGTGGAGGAGATCTCAGTGTCTATAGGTCTCTCTCTCCAAAGATGGAGGTGGAGGAGATCTTAGTGTCTATAGGTCTCTCTCTCCAAAGATGGAGGTGGAGGAGATCTGAGTGTCTATAGGTCTCTCTCTCCAAAGATGGAGGTGGAGGAGATCTTAGTGTCAATAGATCTCTCTCTCCAAAGATGGAGGTGGAGGAGATCTTAGTGTCTATAGGTCTCTCTCTCCAAAGATGGTGGAGGAGATCTTAGTGTCTATAGGTTTCTCTCTCCAAAGATTGAAGTGGAGGAGATCTTAGTGTCTATAGGTCTCTCTCTCCAAAGATGGAGGTGGAGGAGATCCTACTGTCTATAGGTCTCTCTCTCCAAAGATGGAGGTGAGGGAGATCTTAGTGTCTATAGATCTCTCTCTCCAAAGCTATGTGAAAGAGTGTGAGAGACTCAGACACTGTGTGAAAGAGAGTGTGAGAGACCTATACACTGTGTGAAAAGAGAGTGTGTGAGAGTGTAAGAGAGACCTATGTGATAGAAAGAGTGTGAGAAAGTAAAAGAGAGTGTAAGAGTAGGACTGAGAGAGAGAGAGAGAGATAGAGAGAGATAGTGAAAGAGAGAGAGAAAGAGAGAGAGAGAGAGAGAGAGAGAGAGAGAGAGAGAGAGAGAGAGAGAGAGAGAGAGAGAGAGAGAGAGAGAAAGAGAGAAAGAGAGTGAGAGATTGACTAGACAACGGTTACCCAGCTCTGGATGAAGACTGACTGGACAAGGCTCAGATACACATCCTGACTCCACCGACCCCCCCCCCCCCACACACACACACACATAAAACGCCAGTTACTGTAAAGAGAGAAGTAGAAAAATAGAGGGGAAGAAATAGAGAATAGAGGATGAGGTGAAGAAAATCGGGATATAGTGGAGAAAACTGAAAAGAAAGAAAGAAAGAAAGAAAGAAAGAAAGAAAGAAAGAAAGAAAGAAAGAAAGAAAGAAAGAAAGAAAGAAAGAAAGAAAGAAAGAAAGAAAGAAGACAAGAGAGAGGTAGTGATAGACTTTTGACGCCCAATCAAATAATTGAACATTGAATTTGCTTTAAAACACCACCATTTAAAACACACACACACACACACATCGATTTATCGTCTCACGTTTGCTAGTATCGAGTCATATTATGCCGTGAGGGAGGGGAGTGAATCGATCAGTTCTGCTATTAATCTCTGTGGCATGGCAAAAAGACCACGCTGAGTGTATGTGTGTGAAAAAACGGATTGGTCACAGTCACACACACGCTCTTGGACGATGACTCGCGCTATATTTTAGGAGGGAGGGAGAGGGGGTTGAGCGACAGTGTGTGTACAGTGTAATTCAGAGAACACCTAATCACAATATTCACTAATAACAAGGAGTATGTCCTTTGCACATTCAAACATTCCATCTCTCTCTCTCTCTCTCTCTCTCTCTCTCTCTCTCTCTCTCTCTCTCTCTCTCTCTCTCTCTCTCACACACACACGCACACACGCGCGCGCGCGTGTGTATTTTCCCTTGAGCTTTCGGGTTAAATATTCTGAGTGGTTGGTAGCTGTGGTCTGAGGGAGGGAGGCAGCACGAATCGGGCGTAACCCTGAATCCCTCACCCCGTTTTATTTCTGAAATTTTGTCTTAACCCGTTGATAAATTCTTTATTCAAAATAATGATGTAGTGTTACGCATCAGCCCAGTCAGGGCTCAACAAGGTGGCCTATACCGGTTAAGGAGAATAGCCAGTGCATCGCCTTCCTCTTTATATCAAACCAGGCATAGAAAATAGGATTGTTTCGCTCCGATTACATGTAATAATGTGCAAAAACAAAAATGTATTACCGGTGATCTGTCGGTGTGAACTGACTCCGAAAGCAGGAATATAAGCAGCGCGCGGCAAGTGAAAGTGAGCACCAGCATTGTCCCGGCTATAACTGTCCAGGTGCTTGCATGCGCGGAGTGTTTACGATCGATGTTTGTCGTTCCAAACCGAAATAGTGCCCTGGCAACTCCGGTCTCACTGGATACACTGAACTTAGGCCAATGGGTTGAAACCAAATCTTGGAGTCGTTTTAATCCTTTACACATCGATCAAGTCGTTTATCTATCTGGCCCAAATTTCGTTTACATTTAGACCATTCCGCATTGCGCAAATCTGTGCGTAAAAATGAATTGAACTAGAACGATATTGACTAACCAACAAGGTCTATTAAACTTCTATTAAACTTTTCAGCACACTCACACACACTGTTCTATGTGATCCATCAGAAACTCTGTCTAGTTTTCTCACACATGAGATAGGTTCAAGATCAGCGTTCAGCTATACTGTCCAAAGCCTCAACATTTTGCCCGCGGAACGACCGGCCCCCTTCCGCTGCAAATCAACAGCCCCAAACCACAAGTTAAAACAACTCAGTGAGAGCAGCCTTTTGGAATCAAGCTGGATTCAGAGGGGCCTAACTTAACATCCATAAAGTGTGTAATAATAATTACAGGTCTGTGTATACGCAATTTTTATAAATTGTTTTGTTTTAAATAACTTATTTTTCGTGGGGATACTTAAGTTTGTTTAGATCTTATATATTTTATCAATAAAATTACTTTAATAATCTTTGTATGTTACAGATATTTGTATGTTATATCTTATTATGTAAAACCAAATAGAGAAGACGCCATTATTCAGTATAAAAGCTTGTACTCTCATGAAGAAGTAAATATCATCTGGCGAAAATATGTTGCTTAATAAAATGAAATGAAATGAAACTTAATAACCACCGTATTCAACTAAATTGCCCTGAGCTTTCTTTTTAATTATTATCACAGTAACAGTTTGTAGCAGAAGAAGTTCTTTCTCTCCTGGCAGACACTGATGTTCCAGTCCCCTCCGGTTTTGGGAAAGGTCCCGCAGTAACGACCTTTGGTCGGGCAGGGAGGAAGGTCCGCGTGCCTCTGGCTGTCTCCATTCACCCACATCCACTGGTTTCCTAGGAAACGCAGGCCCGTCCATACCTTATTGAGAGATACAGGGAAGGGGATCCGGCGCAAGGTATAGATAAGAAAAAGCAATGCCTATCAGGTAATGTGTAAAGCAGGTTGTGAGAAAGATTGGAGTTGAAGATACGCTTAGAATCAACTTTTCAATGGTGGAGAGTTCCCTTTACGTCTTAGCCTTAAAAGTTCAATTTTAATGGAAATCAGACAACAAAAATTAAATGTCGGCAGAATATCCATACTTTAATAATGATCTAATAAGTTTAGACCTTTTTTTTTTTACAAGGCTCACAAAGTAGCCTAAATCTGACTTGGATGCGGTTATATAATACACGCATCATCCTTCATAGCTCCACCTTTAGTATAAATCTCTCATGTCTACACAGTATAGAAAACAGAAAAAGATCCCATGAGAAGATGCTGATTTAATCTGTACACTAAATGCCACATTGACTATAGCGTTCATGTCAGCGCAATCTAATGAAGGATCTGACACGGCCAGGGGTAATGTTCTGTAATCAACTGCACAATAGCTATGGCCAATCTGCAGCTTTAGGTTTTGAAACTACCCAGGTCAAATTAATGGGTTACAGAAAGTCAAGACATCACAAAAGAAACACAATCTCTTTTGAATCCTCTGGCACCTGGTCTGTGGAGGCCCTTTGTGTCATCTGCCTGGCGTAGTAGAGTTCTTCCGTCGTATGCAGGCTGGGAAGGTCATGCAGGACAGGGTGGGTTTTGCCGTCCAGGGTGAGGTTGCCGTTGAGAGTCCTGCAGTGCTCCAGCGCCTCCTCCCATGTCTTGTTCTCCCTCACTAAAACCAGATTAACGCTTTGACAGATGAAATGCCGTTTTTCTTTGCAAGGCCGACTTAACCACTTCTTATCCTTCATCACGGTGCCGCAGTCTTCGTTTGTTTGGCTGTTCTGAGATCTTGAATCCCAATCTCTGTAGATTGCGTTCTCTCCCGCGGTCCAATACCAGAGTCCGTTCTGACCTTTGCGTAGGCCCATGAAGCACCCCAAATCCCAACCCACAGGAAACTCACAGTCAGGGATGTTTTTCCCGTCTTCATGGCTACGGATGGTTGCCAAGTCGGTGTATAGTTTCCTGCAGTAAGCTTGGGCCTCGTTCCATGTGGCTTCGGATTTTACTGCATGAAAACATTTTTATATTGGAAGCCTCTACAAGCAGAGAAGCGACAGCAACTACCACAGGGAGCGCGCGGAAACTGCTCCTCATCCACATGATTGATCTTTCTTGGTCTCGAGGCAGAGTGAAGAGAAAGTATGCAAAGCTGTCCACTATACTCGCCTAAAACAAATGAGGACGCTGCCTACTGTATTTGCTTGTTATCCAATACACAAACAAAGTAGGCCTATTCCCTGGCAGAATCACAGGAAATGGATGGAGGATTGGATATACAACCAATTGCCTTAACATGGGATTCATGTTTGCCCTAAAAGATTCACAAAATACACACCAACAACAATTTCCTTCGAGATGGATAATGATGTTATCTCGGAAATATGCTAATTATTTGTAAACCTTGCAGGCAGGACCGCTCTGATTTTGAGTTACCATGGTATCTGAGTTGCAACCAATTCAAAACAAATCCAGCCGATTGTAGATATACAGTACTGTGCAAAAGTTTGAGGCAGGTATGTAAAGTAAGAATACTTTCAAAAATCGAAGTGTTAGTAGTTTGTTTTTATCAATTAACTAAATGTAAAGTGAATGAACAAATGAACAATCTACATTTGCTGTGACCACTCTTTGCTATCAAATTTTGCACAGTACTGTATCTAAAATAAAAAATGATGTGTGGGTATCTGAATGAGGGGGTTGGTGGTCTGCATGACAACTAATGTCATTGGTTTATTTATATTAAAAAAACTGAATCCATTGCATGTTAATCTCGTTTAGCCCCAGGTCTGCTTTAAGTGAATATTTAAGAATAACATTAGTTAGTTGTAGGTACCCGTGACTTCTCTCCTATATATGATTGAAGGTATTCATTAGACTTGTGGCTTGTGGCCAAATTCATTTAATGTTACAATGTTTTTAAACAAGTTAAATATAATCAAGTAAGGGGAGCTTCCATGCTTCCATGGCACACTGCAGCAATGGCCTTACAGCCTTTTCTCTTTATATATAGTCACAGAGAGAGCCAAAACAAAACAGTGTCCAGTCTTTTGCCTTTCTCCTTTCTCCTTCTGTACGCAAAGTGACCCCACAGTATGCAACGTAATTTCTAACGTCAGGAATGATCTGGAACGTGGTTTGAGCTTCCAGGCCCCCTCGACAGTCTACACAATGTCAAACTAAAGTCTTGCAGAACAAAGATACCCATGTTTCTGTAGTACTCAATTATTGGTCTGTCTTCAACTCCGGGGTCAATTCCTTTTTGTTGTTTTTGTCACGTTGTCACAAACCACAGTCACACAAACAGAAATGAGCCACAAGGAGACAGCGGGTAGTATTTTTATAAGGAAACTTTATGTGTGCTTGTGAAATTCACTTCTCACTAGAGACAGAAGGCGTGGTAGCAGTTCCCAGTACAGCGAGTAAGGTTTGATATTAAGAGAGTACAAAAAAAAATAAAAATAAACAGAACTCATCACAATTTCCGAAGTTCCACATTCTTTCTGACCTTGCTGCAGGAGAACGCAAATGCTTTGTTCCAAGTCTTTCCTTTCACCGTCCCTTAGACGCTTATCCCCGCCCCCTCTCTCTCTCTCTCTCTCTCTCTCTCTCTCTCTCTCTTTCTTTCTTTCTCCCCATAACTCCCTTTGTCTTCCACTCTTAGAATGATATTGCAGAATTATATTTTGTCATCTTGCATTTTAAATTTAGTCACTCGATTGTTCTCTTTCCACAAAATCTTTGAATCTGCTTGTCTCTCATTCTTGTGATGCAGTTAATAATAGAATTGCATAGATTGGTCATGAAGAGTAATTTCCTTTTTATTTAAGACATATTGGAATGTTTATTAAGACTGTGTGCCCCCCCCCACCCACCCACCCCCGCCAAAACCCACCTCCCTCCCCTGTCTTGCTAAGATCGACAAAAGAAGAAGGGAAGGAGGGAAGGAGAAAGACAGCGAGAAGGAAAGAAGAGAGGGAGAGAGGGACAGGGCTTGATCCACCAACAGGCACATGTTAAGTACTTTCACAATTTCCGACCAATTATCAGGTAACATTCTAAAGCAGTGTTACTACGGTAACCACTCAGCAACCAGGAAGTTTAATAGGGTGGCCAGCCAATCAAAACATGGACATGACTGACTTGTGCTTTCAGGAACAAATCCTCAAATTTAAAGCATCTCTATTTTTTTTTTGTTTTTTTTGTTTTACTTATATAGAAATGTATAGCTTTAAATGTTAATATGCACCTTATGTGAGAGATATTACAGAAAAAACATTTTCATACATGTCAACATAAAAATTATGTTGACTTGTCATGTAGCTTTCACAAGGCCTATAAATCCTACTTCCTCTAACCGAACAGTTACCATAATAGTCTAGCGTTAGACAATATTCCAAATGCTTCCATCAAATACTTCCATCATTGAAAACCCATAGTTAGATATCCAAAATGTGAACAGAAACTCTCATTTAAGCTGTTAATGTGTATACATTATATGTATAATGCGTATACATTTGCTCTGCTGGTTTCCTTGTTCTACTAGTAAGCCTACGATTGATGATTAGGAGAAAATCTGTTTGTTGCTCGTTGTACTGGAAAAATAAGTATGTACAGCACAGAGATCCTTCCCACCCCATATAAGCCCTCCGATTGGAGGAAAATCAACAACAACGAAAACAGGAAGAGGAAAGAGCTGAGGTTAGATACAAGAATTCCACATATCCAGCAACATGGGGAATTATGGGTAAAATATGTTTCTTTCATCTCTTGCTTGGTAAACCCACCCGCCCGCCCCTCCCCCCAACCCAAATCCAATCTAACCTGTCCCTTCCTCCTACACCACCCCTTTCTGTTCTGTCAGAAAACCCCCAAACCATAATGCCCCTATGCCCAGGCAAGAGAAAATTAATAAACAAAAAATAAAAAATAAAAATAGCATAAGAATCAAGACTAGCTTGCGCCCCCTTTCCCTCCCCCACCCTCTAAGACAGAGAGGGTGAAGCTAAGGACCCGCACTACAGAGCAACCTTCCACACTCCTAGGCGCCCTTTGATATGCCCGCTTTAATATGCGCAATCTTACACCACTGATTCACATGGATTCTCATGAATCTGTTTGAGCCAAGTGACCGAGAGTAATCAATGCAATCGACAAGCTCTGTTTTTCCTCATGATTTTCAAACCGGCAAACACAGGGACACCTCTACCCAGGAAGTAGAAAGAGGAAACAGGAAATGGTCAGAGGAACTCTTTGCCTTCTTTCCCCGCCTCCTTTTTCTCTCTCCTAACTCCCTACTCATCTTCCCCTCACTCGCCTCCTCACCCCTCTCCTCTTCCCCTTCCTGTGCTCAATAGAGCTCCACCCCCTCCCCTCCCTCCCTCCCTCCCTCCCTCCCTCTCCCTCTCTCTCTCTCTCTCTCTCTCCATGGCGGCCCTACAGGTCACTCTCTCCATAGAGCGCGGTGGAGAAGGACATGTAGTCCAGTGCCCCGGGGGCCGCGTCAGGCCCGCTGTAGGGCGCCATGCGGGCGATGCAGTACTCCGCCTGGTCCGGGGGCAGCTCTCTCCTCAGCTCCTCCGCTGTGATGAAGTTCTGGAGGAGGAGAGGAGGAGAGGGTGTTACGACGATAATACACTGGCAGCCATGTTAGAAGGATAATACACCTGAAGAGACAGAGGTGATGGTGTAACACCATACAACCAACCAAGGACTGAGGAGTCCATGTTACCGTGGTGATAGATTGGTAGGACTGCCATGTGAAGACAGACGAACAGATATGTCCACATACAGATGACTGTCTGTCCGTCCGTCCGTCCCTCTCTCTCTCTCTCTCTCTCTCCCTCTCTCTCTCTCTCTCTCTCTCTCTCCCTCTCCCTCTCTCCCTCTCCCTCCCTCCCTCCCTCCCTCCCTCCCTCCCTCCCTCCCTCCCTCCCTCCCTCCCTCCCTCCCTCCCTCCCTCCCTCCCTCCCTCCGTACCTTGTCTCCAGCCAGGATCTTGAAGGAGGCGATGACCTGGTCGGCGGTGTCTGTGTCTGTGGTCTCGCGGGACATGAAGTCGATGAAGGCCTGGAAGGTCACCGCGCCGCTGTTGTTGGGATCCACGATGCCCATGATACGGGCAAACTCCGCGTCGCCCTGGCAACGAGGGGACACACCGCCGAGGGTTAACCCGGAAACACAAGCTCACAGACGCAACACACACTCACTCTCTCTCTCTCTCTCTCTCTCTCTCTCTCTCTCTCTCTCTCTCTCTCTCTCTCTCTCTCTCTCTCTCTCTCTCTCTCTCTCTCTCTCTCTCTCTCTCTCTCTCTCTCTCTCTCTCTCTCTCTCTCTCTCTCTCTCTCTCTCTCTCTCTCTCTCTCTCTCTCTCTCTCTCTCTCTCTCTCTCTCTCTCTCTCTCTCTCTCTCTCTCTCTCTCTCTCTCTCTCTCTCTCTCTCTCTCTCTCTCTCACACACACACACACACACACACACACACACACACACACACACAGGGTAGGAACAACTACACACACCAACAAAACTCAAACACAGGCAATGACAGATTAAAACAACAGTTATTCTAATGTTATGTTTTCAGAAGGCTAACATTACCTTAAGTTCAAACCACGACATAAACACCTTATAATGTCTGTTAAACCGGATGTTAGGGGTATACAACAGGTTGTACTTTTGACCTAAGGATGTTCACAACAGATCTCACTTAGAGAATACAGAAATGACCAACAAGGGAGGGGAGAGACACACAAGAATAGAAAAAATAGAAAGAAAGAAAGAAAGAAAGAAAGAAAGAAAGAACAGAGCTAAAGGGAGAAAAGAAAGAGGGAGCGAGAGGGAAAACCGAGAAGTGCAGCAAAGAACCAAGTAGAGTAGAAATTGCATATAGCAGCATAGAACAGAGTAGAGTAGAATAGAGTAGAGAGGAGCATAGAGCAGAGGAGAATAGAGCAGCACAGAGCTAGGTAGAACAGCATAGAACAGGGTAGAGCAGAGTAGAATAGAACAGCACTAGAATAGAGTAGAGGAGCATAGAGCATAATATCACAGCATAGTGCTGAGTCAAATAAAGCAGAGTACAGTAGAATAGAACAGCATAAAGCAGAGTAGAGCATTCCAGAGCAGCGACAGTACCAGGCTGTTTCCTGTGGCTATGAGCAGAGCTCGGTAATCATCTGTGTCCATCTGACCTGTTCGCTTCTGCACAGTGCAACAGAGGAGGAGAAGAGGAGGAGGAGAAGGAGGAGAAGAAGGAGGAGGAGCATGGGAGAAAATAGAAGGAGATGCATGAAAGGGGATGAGGGAGGGATGGGAAAATTAAGAGTGTAGAGGAGACAGTAAATGAAGAGGAGTTTGAACGAGAGAATGAGAAAAGGCAAGAAAGAGAGAGAGAGAGAGAGAGAGAGAGAGAGAGAGAGAGAGAGAGAGAGAGAGAGAGAAAGAGAAGGGGGGGAGAAAGCAATGCATGACCATGCAGACAAGAGAAGAGGACAGGAATGGAGGTGGATAGAAATAGAAAAAGTGAGCGATGAGGAGAAAAGAAATAGAAAAATAGAAATAGAAAAAAAAGAAAAGCAGTTAGGTTAGAACCCAAAGCCTACCCCAACAGACAGACAGACAGACAGACAGACAGACAGACAGACAGACAGACAGACAGACAGACAGACAGACAGACAGACAGACAGACAGACAGACAGACAGACAGACAGACAGACAGACAGACAGACAGACAGACAGCGTTTGGAGCTGGAGAAAGGCCTGCATGTGTGTGAGTAGGTCACAGAAATGGGTGGGTGTGAGGCGCACAGACGAGCTCTTAGCTATCTGGGAGCGTCACAGGGCCCTCTAGTGGTCAGACAATGCTACTGCCGCTGATTCTAACCACTTCTTCCATCAGTGTCTCAAATTGCTTCTGGAGAAGCTCTAGGAGCCCAAAACCCCACATCTATCCTGTCTTCCAGCACAGCCGGGTCAAATGGTCATTGAAATCCAGAAACATAACTAGAGTGCTGGAGAGGCAGCATTTGAGGTTGAGTTAGATGGTAAAGGATGGATTTGAGATGACATTAGCCCTGTTTCCTGGTTCTGTCCTCCAACCAAGACACTTTGTACCCCTCATCTGCTGCCCCCTACCTTCCCTTCCTCCCCTCTCCACCTTCCTTCCTCCCTTCTCCTTCTCCTCCTCCCTTCTCCTTCTCCTCCTCCTCCTCCTCCTCCTCCTCCTCCTCCTCCTCCTCCCTCCTCCTCCTCCTCCTTCTCCTCCTCCTCCTCCCTCCTACCGTTTTTTCATTCTCCACATCGTAGCCCAGACTGATCAGACACGCCTTGAACTCCTCCGCCATCAGAGCCCCGCTGTGATCCTGAGATCAGCCAATCACAGACCACACAGCCGGGAGGATCCGCCAATGAGAGCGCACCATGCCATGGGGATGGACCAATCACAACACGGGTGGATGATTGGAGATGTAGGACGTCCACAGCATGCAGGAAGGGGGTTTGGAGAGGGGTGGAGACATTTCACACAGACAACACGGATGTTTAGACAATGCCTTAAGGATCGCCATGGTAACAAACATACATAAACAAAAAACAAACAAACAAACTACCAAGCTGAACTCAAAGCACTAGACGTATATGTGTATCATAAAAAGGTAAACACTGCATGCAGTAACAGTGGGGGATGGTTGCGATGACGAGGTACAGGAAGCTGCTGTGAGATGAGATGACTCCCTGGTGTTACACCAAAACCCTTCCCCATCCTAAGAAGGTGGTTTCGCACCCAAAACCTTCCCCCATCAAAGTCCCTACCTAACAGCAGGCATTTTAAGACTTCCCACCTGAACATTTAAGTAATTCAAATGTCACCTTGGTGCTCCCCCTCAAACATAATGTTCCTCAGAAACACATTTGATGTTCCTACAGACACCCGGTGGTTTTGTGGCTAACCCCTAGCCCCCCCCTCCCCCTGTCCCTGTCCCGTGCTCTCTGACCATCTGTCAGTACTCACACGCCTGGCTCCTCCCCCTGTGCCTCCAGAACAGGTCTGAACACATAATCAATATCTAACATCAGCCACGTTTAGCAATAATCAATATCTAACATCAGCCACGTTTAGCAATAATCAATATCTAACATCACTCACGTTTAGCATATCTAACATCAGCCTTATTTAACAATAATCAATGTCTAACTCCAGAAACGTTCAGCAATAATGATAAATCATGACAAAGCACCACATTGTGTATCTGCATTTGCATAAGGCAAAATGTGTACACCGGTATGTCAAGGAACCTGTCTGTAAATGTTACTATATAAAGTGTAAATGTTATAACATGGAGTATAAAAACTAAGAGTATCGGAAACGACTTTAGAGCAACATGTCCATAACCTTTACAATAGAAGGTGGATAAAGATAAGAATGTGCTGGTCCTTTAACAGTTATTAGAAATATAATATTTATTTTGAAGCCCAGATCTGACCCCTGGCCCGGTTCCCATAGCGGTTGACCTCTGACCCCTGACCTTGTCGAAGTGGTTGAAGGAGGTGCGGTACTCGTGGAGCTGCTCCTGGCTGATGCCCTTGGCGTCGCGGGTCAGGATCTGGTTCTCGATCTCGTTGATGGTCCTGGCGATGGTGGTGAGCAGCTGCTCCCAGCCCACACGCAGGTGCTGAGGGAGGGGGAGAGAGGGGGAGGAGAGAGAGGGAGAGGAGAGGAGAGGAGTTGTTTGAATGAATGGGTCGACACTATTCACGTGGGTAATTAGAAGACAAGGGCCTTGGAGATCAATGAGTGTGTGGCTCAGTGTGTGTTTTTATGTCAGTGTCTTTTTGACAGAGCGTGCCTCTGTAAGTGTGTGTATCTGTGTGTATATGCGTAGCTGGAATTATGGTGTCGATGGTGTACATACGTGTGTGTGTGTGTGTGTGTGTGAGACCCATCCCCCACGGTGGAGGCAGTGTGTGTGTGTGTGTCCCCAACTCCATGTTGTAGGCGGTGTGTGTGTGTGTCCCCAACTCCATGGTGTAGGCGGTGTGTGTGCGTGTGTGTGTGTGTGTGTCCCTACCTCCATGGTGTAGGCGGTGTACTTGTTGTCGAAGATGAGGGCCTCCTGGATGAGTTGGTGGTCCCCCTCCAGAGTGTCGATGTTGGGCTTGTAGTTGATGATGCTCTGCTCGTACTCCCTCAGGTGGGTCAGCTGGTCCTCCAGGGTGCCGTTCATCTCAATGGATATCCGGCCAATCTCCTAAGAGAAGGACACACACACACACACACACACACACACACACACACACACACACACACACACACACACAGCGGAGTCAGCGTCCAATCCGCCAGTGAGTGTTTGCCTAGGCAACGTAATTCAAGTAAATAACAGGATGGGAAGGGATACTCCCTTGTGGTGGTCAGCTTTGAGTGAACAGTGGGACTCAGATCTTAGAGAGGGTTGCATGCTGGTCTGTCTACCCTATAGCCTACTGTAGGCTATATGACTGTAGGCCTATCTCCATCTTGGTCTGGACCCAACAATGTTAGCAAAACTAATCTGACCTCTACCCTAGCACTGTAGGGTTAGGGTGTGACAGTAGGCCTACCTCCATCTTGGTAGTACTGTAGGGTTAGGGTGTGCCAGTAGACCTACCTCCATCTTGGTCTGGATCCAGGGCCCCACAATGTTAGCCTGGGTGGCAAACTTGCGTCTCAGATGGTCGTTGGACTGCTGCTTGGACAGCTCCTCCTGTAGGGCCTTGTCACGCTGGGGAACCAGCTTCTCAACCTACACACACACACACACACACGATAAATACTCTTATCCTGCCATGGAACATCTGAAAAAAAAGAAAAAAGACGATCTTCTCATTCTCTCTCTCCACACACACACACACACACACACACACACACACACACACACACACACACACACACACACACACACACACACACACACACCTTCTCCCACTTGCTGTCAATGCTCTTGGGGGTGATGGAGGTGTAGGGGTTGTTCCCGGCCAGCTTGATACCGTTGTACTGGGCGATCTTCTGGACCTCGGCCTGGATGGCCTGGATGGCCTCACGCTCTTTGTTGGCGTCAGGCAGGGTGGACTTGAACTGTTCATGGGCTGTGATCAGACCCTGGTAGTGGGGGACAAGATGGCGCGGGGGAGATTGGTGGTAGACTTGATAATAAAAGAATTATTATTATTATTTTACTATAGTAGAATATGTTATTATATTATTATTTTTAAAGACATAGGGCCCGGGCTTGAATCGACCCCTGGCCGCTGCGTTAAGGACTAGGACCCTAACCCTAACCCTGGCCGCTGCGTTAAGGACTAGGACCCTAACCCTAACCGCTGCGTTAAGGACTAGGACCCTAACCCTAACCCTGGCCGCTGCGTTAAGGACTAGGACCCTAACCCTAACCGCTGCGTTAAGGACTAGGACCCTAACCCTAAACGCTGCGTTAAGGACTAGGACCCTAACCCTAACCGCTGCGTTAAGGACTAGGACCCTAACCCTAACCGCTGCGTTAAGGACTAGGACCCTAACTCTAACCGCTGCGTTAAGGACTAGGACCCTAACCCTAACTGCTGCGTTAAGGACTAGGACCCTAACCCTAACCGCTGCGTTAAGGACCAGGACCCTAACCGCTGCGTTAAGGACTAGGACCCTAACTGCTGCGTTAAGGACCAGGACCCTAACCGCTGCGTTAAGGACTAGGACCCTAACCCTAACCGCTGCGTTAAGGCTTAGCCTTAGTGGAAAGCGCCATAACTTCATGAGGCGCCCAAGATGAGGAATATTTGAATGTGGCGGATTTGATCAGTCTCGTGTTTTTTCTGAAGTAAACGTCCCAATAAATAAAACCACCCATTGATCATTTGTTTCCTTCAACTGATCCTGTATTTTCTCCAAACCTTTCCTAGTAAAGCTAAATTAACTTTGAGGATGCTTTTCCTGTATCACCTCAACGTTGTGGACGATGAACAACTTGGATCTCGTCCTAAGAATAATCTGTTACCTGGATCTCATCCTAATAAGAATAATCTGTTACCTGGATCTCATCCTAATAAGAATAATCTGTTACCTGGATCTCATCCTAATAAGAATAATCTGTTACCTGGATCTCATCCTAATAAGAATAATCTGTTACCTGGATCTCGTCGATGTTGTGGACGATGAACATGTCCTGCAGGTCCTCCATGGCCCCCTCCATCCAGTTGTTGAAGGGTGCCGCTCTCTTGGCGTACTCCAGGTACAGCTCATCAATGGACTCCAGCTGCTTCTCTGTCCTCTGTGTGTGTGTGTGTGTGTGTGTGTGTGAGACAGCGAGAGAGAGAGGACGGGGGTTAAGGTGAAACTCTACAGTCTGTCAGGAAGATGGTGAATTGAAAGAGAGAAAGACACAGAGAGAGAGAGAGAGAGAGAGAGAGAGAGACGGTACAGTGTGTGTGTGTACCTCCAGAGACTCCCTGCGGCTCTGTGTGAGGGTACCCAGGGCATCCCACTGCTCACAGATCTTCTGACAGCGAGCGTTGACGCTGGGGGAGTCATAATAGTCCAGCTCACTGTGGAGAGAGAGAGAGAGAGAGAGAGAGAGAGAGAGAGAGATCAGAGAAGGAAGCACCACTATGATCCTTAGAGAAAGTCCCCTCACTCCCTCCCTCCCTCCCTCCCTCCCCTCCCTCCCTCCCTCCCCTCCCCTCCCTCCCCTCCCCTCCCTCCCTCCCCTCCCTCCCTCCCTCCCTCCCTCCCTCCCTCCCTCCCTCCTTACTTGAGTTCCTGAGCGATGGCAGCTATCTGCTCCACTCTGTCTTGGTGGGCCGCCAGGTCACTCTCAAAGGCTTCGTGTTTCCGCAGCAACGCCTTGACCTCGGACAAGGTGGCGGTCTCGTAGTCCTTCTGGGTCAACATGGCCTCCTTACCTGGAGAGAGAGAGAGAGAGTCACACACACACACACACACACACACACACACACACACACACACACACACACAGGTTTTAAACGTGTGTATTTCCGCAGCATCTAAAAACGCCTGTGTCTATTGTTTATGATTTTTTACTGTACCAGTTCTGTCATCATACAGCTGTCAAAATTAAGGTATTCATAAAAATTGTTCTTCTAAAACTATTATCTTGGTTAAATAAAGGTTTCAATTAATTAACATTATAACACTGACATTGCATTCTTTGAGTGTGTGTGTGTGTGTGTGTGTGTGTGTGTGTGTCCTCACCGTCGGTCCATGCTTCGTGGATGGTGGCTTTCTGTCTGAACTTCTCGGCCAGGTGGTCCAGTCTCTCCAGGCGGCGGATCTCGTTAAGGAGCCACTCCTCATAACCCTTCTCTGCTCCTTCCAGGTTGTGCCACGACCCGTTGATGTCCTACACACACACACACACACACACACACACACACACACACACACACACACACACACACGACGTGTTAGGGTGTATGTGTGTCAAGATCCGTTGATGTCCTACATACACATCGCGGACTGCGTGTTAATGTGTGTGTGTGTGTGTGTGTGTGTGTACTCACAGACACCATGCGTCCTTCGGAGGGCATGAAGGCTGGTCTGTTGCTCAGTCTCAGTTTGGTCTGCAGGGTGTTAAAGTTGATCTCCAACTGGCACTTCTCCTGGACCTACATAGAAACACGGTACATAGAACCTATTTAAACCTATAAAATATATGACCGTAACCTGGCATTCTCCTGGACCTACATATAAACACAGTAGATAGAACCTATATTAACCAATACAATACGTAACCCTAACCTTCTACAAAGACTTATTGTTAAGTTATTGTATTGTAGTGTGTGTGTGTGTGTTATGCACCTTGGGTTAGTGTAATGAGTGTGTGTGTACCTTGGGTTAGTGTAATGAGTGTGTGTGTACCTTGGGTCAGTGTAATGAGTGTGTGTGTACCTTGGGTCAGTGTAATGAGTGTGTGTGTGTACCTTGGGTTAGTGGAATGAGTGTGTGTGTGTGTGTGTGTGTGTGTGCCTTGGGTTAGTGTAATGAGTGTGTGTGTGTACCTTGGGTTAGTGTAATGAGTGTGTGTGTGTGTGTGTGTGTGTGTGTACCTTGGGTTAGCGTAATGAGTGTGTGTGTGTACCTTGGGTTAGTGTAATGAGTGTGTGTGTGTGTGTACCTTGGGTTAGTGTAATGAGTGTACCTTGGGGGGCTTGTGGACACGTCTGTAGTCGCGGAAGTCCTCAAGCTTCTGCTGCATCTCAGCCATGGTCTTCTCTGGAGCCCTGTTCTCCAGCCAGGGGATGGTACGACGGATCCACTCCAACAACTAGAGAGAGAGAGAGAGAGAGAGAGAGAGAGAGAGAGAGAGAGAGAGAGAGAGAGAGAGAGAGAGAGAGAGAGGGAGAGGGAGAGAGAGAGAGAGAGAGAGAGAGAGAGAGAGAGAGAGAGAGAGAGAGAGAGAGAGAGAGAGAGAGAGAGAGAGAGAGAGAGAGACACAGAGAGAGAGACACAGAGAGAGAGAGAGAGAGAGAGAGAGAGACACCTTGTGAATATTCCACTCAATATCCTTTTCCTTTTGAACACAGACAAAAAAATGATACAGGCAAAACTAAATACTATCAATACTATATTAAATACTATCAACACAAACCGAAATACTAAACAATTCTATACTAATCAATACTATACTGAATCCTAATCAATACTATACTAAATACTAATCATTACTATACTGAATCCTAATCAATACTATACTGAATCTTAATCAATACTCACATCGCTGGCGAGTTTCTCGTAGTCCTCCATCAGATGCTCATTCTCCTGGTTAACCGCCAGCACCTTGCAGATACGATTGGCTGCTGTCTCAGCCTATCACAGAAGAGAGCGGTCAGTAACAGACACACCGATTGGCCATCGTGAACCAGATCAAGGTGACAGAATCAGTGGTTCCAACCAATCCAAAACAGGCACACAGTCCAGGCAGCTGATATTATTGAGCCCAAAAACACTCGAGCTACAAATCCCTGACTTTTGTTTGTGATTTGTGGCCTTTGCTTGATTACCTTGTTGTCTGTGATTAATGTCTCTTACTTATTCATCTAGTTGTCCTAAAATGCTGTTAAGAGTAATTTTACTCTACAAAAAAACGAATTAAACCAGTGAGAACACACAGACAAAAAGCACACACACTAGCAGTGACTCATCCCCAAACAGGAGACCAAAAAAAAATAAACACGCACTGGGGTTACCATAGAAACCGTGCACATATCAAACCTAACCGATTCTTCCCCAACATGCTAGGATCATATCCCACCGGTTCCCGGCTAGCACTTGGTCACTCTTAACACGAAGTGTGTTTTGACGCGTGTGTGTGTGTTTGCGGGACAACCTGTGAGCTGAACCACACTCGGGGTGAGTTTGAATGGAAAACAAATAAACATGCGTCTCCCGGAAGTTGCCGAGGAGCGTCACACACTGGGTGTGTTTCTGTACCATAGTGGTCTTCAACAGCCGGTCTGCCTGTCACTGTGTGTCTAGACCACTGGAAATGAAGGGACATCACACACACACACACATCACTCTACTGCTGGCTTCTCTGCTACACCACATTATACAAATAAAAAAAATATAATAAGTATATAGCGCTTTTCTTAAAGACACTTGGACTCTTCTTTCACACAAAAAGGACATTGCGAATGCACATTTAAACTTCTATCAACCTTCAAAACGCTAAACATACACAAGTTCTTCTATCAAAAACATTTTTCAAAATCACTGTTAAAATCATATGTATAAGGCATGTGTTAGAAAGCCGTTGAAGAGATGTGGAGTTGCGTTAGCAGAGGTTTTGCTAGGGACCAGTGTGTGTGTGTGTGTGTGTGTGTGTGTGTGTGAGTGTGTAGGGGCCCGTCCTGAACACCAGCACCAGGGAGGAGGACTGTTTGTAACGGGGGTCCGCATAATGACAACTGTGTAGGGGTTGGTGCCTCTTTTCGTTGTTGCCAGGCGGAAAAAAAAACAAAAAAAACATTTTACGACAGAAATGTGTGCCGATGTTATTTTGACACAGATTATTATTATTTTGTTATTTCTTGACAGTTGGTCGACTGGAGGCATTGAGTGAGCGCTTGAAGGAACGGCGACCTCCTCCTCGATAAGGCTTCTGTTCTGATCCAAACCCAGGGCTCCTACAGTCACAGGGCTGGTGTTCAGGGTTAGGGTTAGTGCAGATATAGATGTTCTAGAAAAGAGCCTGTTAGTAGGCGTGTGGGCGTGTTTTAGGGCCCTGGAGCACACTCCACAAAAGGTATTTTTTCTTATGGGGGGGGTTCTTCATTTGTAACAATAGGAGAACCACTTCATGGTTTTGCAATACATGGAACCGCTATTAAAATAACTATTATATGGTTTGACATACAAACCCATGAACTGTCTACATGGAACCAAGTTAGCTTCCGATGTAGTTCAGACTGGAGCCACAAAGAGTTTCTCCTACCAACAAAAACTACAAACCCCAAACCCCCTTCTCAGGTTCTACCAGGAACTTCCTTGTCCTCTTTCAGAGTCCTGTAGTCTTTGTAGAGTGTATGACAGCGGAGTGAAGCCAGTGGGGGGGGGGGGGGGGGGGGGGGGGGGGGGGGGGGGGGGGGGGGGGGGGGTTGAGGGGGGGGTCTGCCTCACCTTCTGAGCGCCAGAGAAGGCATGGTAGAAGCAGGACACATAGGTCATTATGGCCTTCTCGTCGGGGCGTAAGGTGCCCACGATGTCTAGGCACCACCACCACCACCCAGCAGAACAGCATCCAGCCAGCAAGAAGAGAGAGAGAGGGAGAGAGATGGAGGGAGATGGAGGGAGAGATGGAGAGAACAAGAGAAGCGGTGAAGCCAGGCAACCCAGAGCTGTGTGAGCCAGCAGGTTGAAGGAGGGTGGGGGGGGTCCAGAGCTGAGCCCCACCGACCGCCACTCGTGCTGGGGGGTGGAGTGAGGGGCTGTAGGGATCGGGGGAAAGAGAGATGGGGGGGGGCTAACCTTGAAGGGGAAGGATTTAGAAGGCCCATGGGTGGAGAGGTTGGGATGCACTGCCCCTTGTCTTGGACACACACACACAGCTGTGTGTGTGTGTGTGTGTGTGTGTGTGTGTGTGTGTGTGTGTGTGTGTGTGTGTGTTTGACAGGAAGTTGCATCCCAACCCCCTAAACCATGAGACCCGTCCCGTCCAATCCCGGCGCAGTGTCTGCACGGAGAGGGAGGCCATGCTGCAGCGGAGCGTCACCCAGGGAGGGGGGTT
>CM030182.1:16319290-16321790 GCA_017639675.1 Aplochiton taeniatus
TTTATTTACCATGAACATTTCATTGCCCAATTCGGGACTTGACTGAGTTACTACAACTATAGCGACAACTATTCCGGGAAACTAGGTCATGCTTTAGCAGACTGTCCCCTCGATTAATGTCATATTCTCAGGGCCTCGCAATGTAGATAATATGCATTAAAGTGCCACACTGAAGTGGCTGGGATGTTCTATGTAGAGTTTGTTATGGTGCAACATACCAACTAGGCCTAATCGCTGTGCGCGGCATTCTGTGAGAACGTTCCCTTTGGCGTCGCCCCATTAACTCGTAATTAAAGCCCGTACACATTAGAGCTTTGTCACTAGTTGAATAGGCCTGTTCAAAAGATGTGGTGACATATTTGCAACTTGTCATTAGAGTAGAGAAATACATACACATAGGGTATGGAAATTCACATGAGTTTATTCAAATATAAACGCGTTGTAATCTTTCAAATCCATAGAAAAACAAATTATAAAAACAGTTAAAACCACATATTCCCTGTCAAATATAAAGAAATCCATAACACCAGCAGACCCTATGAGATGGGGCCTAATGTGTGTGTTTCTAACAACAGCAAGGGTTTGAAAAACAAAAATCAATTTATCAGGGTAATACATTAGTATCGAGCAACAAGAATTTACTTCAGCTGTGCCATAGTGCACACCCAGGCACCCCCTAACCCCCCCCCCCCCCCCCCCCCCCCCCCCCCCCCCCCCCCCCCCCCCCCCCCCCCCCCCCCCCCCCCCCCCCCCCCCCCCCCCCCCCCCCCCCCCCCCCCCACACACACACACACACACACTCACACACAACAGTGTATGAGTAACTCCAACTGTTCAAGCAGACTGAGACATCCGTGTGGATGCGTGCAAGTGACTGAGTGTGTGTGTGTGTGTGTATGTGTGCGTGTGTGAGGCAAGAGGAAAGTGTGTGTTTGTGTGTGTGTGTTTGAGAGAGATGAAGTAAGAAAGTATGTGTGCCTGTGTGTATGCGTGTAAGTGTAATGCCTCCAAACGGATATTTACACATTCCACACGTCAAAACACAATTTCGGAAAGCTGATAGTCCATGGCACCGGCTATAGGGGCCATTGTCCTTGAAACAGGGACTAGCCCTTGTAAGTGGATACATCATACATTTTATTTGTCTAAGTAAGATTGGGGAAGGCCTATGCCCTTCCTGCACAGCACTGCAGTGATTACATCTACTATGTTAGCCCAAGTAATCTAGGATGGCTTAGTAAATTCAACAGCATATGTAGTAAACAAAATGCATTGGCAAAAATCATTTGGCACAAACAACATAAATTGGAATTCTAGGAGTATCTCACGGAATGTTAAAGATAAGTGGAATTACTTTGTAACTTGATCTCTATGCCACCTTATATCATTATAAGTATTGCATTTTCATCAAATATTATTGACAGTTACACTGTTTTATTGATCTCTACACACACGCAAGACAAACTAATGAAATGACACGACAAAGCAACAGAATTGAGATGGATGAGGGAGAGAAAACAAAATGGTGGGGATGTAGGATGTAGCTGATTGAAGTCAGTTGTACATGGTCATGTGTAGCCACTGCGATAAGAGAAGACAACCAGACAAGCAAAACACACACACCTAAAATATTAGGGAGTTTATGTACAGATGGAATAACGTCATGATCATTCGCAATGATTTTTATAACTCTTCACAGTCATTGCCTTTCCCCCTTGAGGGTGTCTGGATGTTGTAGTATAATGTGTCAATGTGCCTGTGGTATTTTTTACCTGTCTGTAGTGATTGACACCGTGCCCATTCCCACCACATCATAGGCTTGAAATTTATCTAGGAATCAAATCAGATCCAAATGTATGAGTATATACAGAACATAGAATACAGTTTGTTAAAATGGCCCTAGTAAAATCTAAAAGAACCCAATTTTTCCCACACCAAATGTATCACCTGTCTCACCTAACTGACCTCTTTTCTCCCGCCCCTGCCCCTACCCCCCCCCCCCCCCCCCCCCCCACCCCCCCCACCCCCACCCCACCCCCCACCCCCCTTCCCCTTCCCCTCTTCTACCATCCTCATCCATCTTCTCTGTGTCCTTCCGGACTTCCTTATCTCTACATCTCCCCCCGTTCCGGGGGCTGCTGACTCCGCCCGCGGGCCGCTGGGTCTCCCTTCCTTACGGATCATGCTGTCCAGTTTCATCATGAGGAACAGGAAGCCGGGATAGCTGATGGTCATGTCAGGCTCCGTGTATCGCAGACCGATCAGCTGCAGGATGAAGTCGTCCACCTTCAGGCCTGCACACAGAGAGGAGAAACACAAGCTTTAAAGGTCAGGTGGAGGGTTGTTGAAGTAATCGTATATTTTTGCATTTCGACTATATGTATTTGCATGATTATTGTTTATTAGTGCTTCATCACGTTAAAATATTCTTGAAATGAGAATATTGTACGGCAAAGGGTTTTCCTGACCTTTGACCCGTAGGCGGTGTCAAACATGGAGG